>BLKM01000594.1:14064-29312 GCA_013340265.1 Coptotermes formosanus | reverse complement strand
GTCACTTAGATAGTTCCTTATTTTTCTGTTTTGAAATATTGCGTCCAATGAGTACAAACTGCCAGCACTGAAACAGGATCATTATTCCATGTGGGGAATCCTCCTGTGGTGAACGCCAATGACGAGGAAATTTCGTAATAGTGCAGATCTGCAACATCCTTAGTGGCACAGCAACTTTATCTGATTCTGGTATCAATCTGTTTACAGAAAGGCAATGGGATTAAGCCGCATAATGCTAATCCCCCATCATTCATTGATAATTACTGTGATACTAACACTGAAAGAGATTTCATAAGATTTACAAAAATTCTCGTGTCGTAAATATGTCATCACTACTCAATCAATCTCACTTCCCTCTGTAAATACATACAGGGAGTCAATAAATTGTTGGCGCGTACGAATATTGAATGACAGTGGTCAATATACCTGTATATAACATCCGATTTAAAATTAAAGAAATCTGCATCTTCCCCCAACATTTTGTTTTAGATATTTCTCATAACCATCACAAGAAACAGCCATTATTCCCCCACACTACGTGTGAAATGATTGATCTTCATAATGTAGATACATTGTGTTCTCTGTGAGGTACGTACTACATCTTAAAATATAATGCAGATTATCGTAATTGAGCTGAATCTAATGCCATCCCTTTCGTACACACTTCCACGGAGAAAATTGCCAAATTTATGTCTTATTTTGCATTAAATAACGAGCCTTGCTTCAGACGTAGCTAACTCCGATTTACAACTCTAACCTCCACGGATTTTGGTGATTTTTCTGAGTTCTTCCAGAAAATTCCTGGAACGGTATTTAAAAAATATTATTCACTGATTCTTACACATCGACGCTAAGCAGAACTGTGCAAATTCACTTGACACTGGAGGCAAAATTTTAAGCATCGATTACCAAGTGACTCTGCCCCACCCCGTAGATTTTGAGTTAACGTTATGGTCGAGAAGTAAATGAATAACTAATTAATTGTCTTTTTTCTTCTTTCGTGCGTAGTCCTCACCTCTTCTACCTGTTCACAGCAGGTGTCGAGGGTTGTTTGTTTATTTTAATTTGATCACACTCAGACACACACCACATTCGGTAGGACTCCTCTGGACAACGGATCGGCCCGTCGCAGAGACCTCTACCTGAGAACACACAACACTCACAAGAGACAAACATCCATGCCCCCGGTGGGATTCGAACCCACGATCCCAGCAAGCGCTTGGCCGCAGACCTACACCTTAGACCGCGCGGCACCTTTTTTCTTAATTACATTAAGAGTACGTAAACAACATGCACAATTTGAGGAGCTAAAATTCAAAATTTTATTTAACATTTGGTGCACTAATGGTTCCTGAGAACATAAGTGTACGCAAACCTATGTTCTGCAAAGAAGTGGAGACCCCAAAGAGTACCGTCATAAATTTATATTTCTGGTAAGTTTTCAGGCTGCTTGATTTCCGTGGTTTGGCAGCATTCCTTTGGTAGCTTTTTACTCTTAGAACAACACAAAAATAATTCATGAAATGTGTTGCAAAAGGCAGAGTCTTTCATGTTAAAGCAATAATTGTCAAGTGTTAGAAGAAATTTTACGTGGATGAAAGTGTCGCTTAGATGGAATGGGTGAAGAGACACGAGAAAGGAAGCGGCGAACTGCAAAATTGAAGATCGACGCGTAAAAGTGAAGATAAAGAGATACGGAAAAAGAAAATACGTGTTCATATGGAAAAGCATATGTCTATATAAAGTTTGAACTATTAAAAAAAAATATTACACAACAGCTTAAAAAATCGGATGTTTTCATCGAAGTGGAAAACTTGTATTTAACGGTTAGTTTGAGAATTCGTACTGATTTTTGTTAACTTGCTTCGAAGTAGAATTAACAAATGTTGCATCCACACAGAAGTTTTTGAGCACCCTATGTATTTGCATTTCGCAATTACATTAATGAAGTTGGGATATTTGGTACAAAATATTAGCAATTGAAGACGTCATTAAATAACAGACGTCAGAAAGAAAGGACAACACACGTGGCACAGAAATAGTAGAGACGAATAGGAATGGAAGGTTGGGAGATGC
The DNA here is from genome assembly GCA_013340265.1 of Coptotermes formosanus. Taxonomy (NCBI): domain Eukaryota; kingdom Metazoa; phylum Arthropoda; class Insecta; order Blattodea; family Rhinotermitidae; genus Coptotermes; species Coptotermes formosanus. The sequence goes on along the minus strand of BLKM01000594.1, from coordinate 27,236 downwards.
ATTTATTTGTGTGATTGTAAAGAAGGTACAAAAACGTCGGTATAAATTAAATGTCATGAATTTCTTAAAGAGTTCAGTGACCGTCAGCTTATCCAGAAAAGTTTCTTTAAGGACTTAGCTTTTGTAGAGAAGACATTCGTGCGTGACTGATATCGAAGCTGTGCATACATCTTTGGCAGACTGAGTGTACCTTCCGACAGATGGCAAACGTACTTTGTACCTTACGAATATCAGTGTTATCTGCAGGCCAGTCGTTAGGGATTAGCTGAAATCAGTCGTAGACTTGCAGCAAGCTAAAGCACTTGAAGGTCTTTGACTGAAGTCCCTACCGATTTCAGGCTCTGATTATTTAGCACAGGGTTGAACAAGATCATTTTCCACATGCATGGCATAGGCATTCATTACGTTAACACTGAGACTTGTTAAAATAAGTCTGAAGTATGTAACTAGCTAGCAAACTAACTAACAAACTAACTAACTAACTAACTAACTAACTAACTAACTAACTAACAAACACTTTAACCCTTTAAAGACGAAGCTTATCTGTTTTATATAAGGACTCAGTGCGTACCGAGCTGTAAACACTCTCCACTTCGGTTATAAAAACCAATCTCTTAATGTTGTATAAGGCAAAAGTTGCTGTTTGTTCTGAGATCCGTACAAAACACATAAACGCAATGTGGACACCACGTAGAATTTTTTAATGTTAAACCTGGTGGTACGTAAAGTTACCGCTAGGCTTTAAAAGGTTAAATAAGTAACTCAGTCACTCGTTCACTCCTTCACTAATCCACTCATTCTTTCCAAGGAGAAGAGTCCTCCTTATGAAGCTAATTCTTAAGCAGCTAGTCAAGAAATTCACAGAATTTTGTGCAACCCGAAAGTTCGTTGTCGTGTTCACAAGAGCCTGCTACTTGTCCCTGTCCTGAGCCAGATCAATCCAATGTACGCTTCTATCCTGTATCTTGAAAATCCATTTTAACCTTATTCTCCCATCTATGCCTAGGTCTTCCCAGTAGGTGCTTTTCCTCCTGCATCCCCACCAAAACCCTCTATGTTTATCTCCTCTTCCCCACCTAAGAAGCTACAGGGCGTCATACTGCAGAACTAAACTCTCATCATGGCCACCGCCACGAAAACATCACAACTGACGACGTTAACCTTTTAAAGCCTAGCGGTAACTTTACGTACCACCAGGTTTAACATTAAAAAATTCTGCGTGGTGCCCACATTGCGTTTATGTGTTTTGTACGGATCTCAGAACAAACAGAAACTTTCGCCTTATAAAACGTTAAGAGACTGGTTTTTATAACCGAAGTGGAGAGTGTTTACAGCGCGGTACGAACTGAGTCCTTATATAAAACAGACACGCTTCGTCTTTAAAGGGATAATTTGTCATACCTGTGAGGTCCAGTACAGGAAAATCTTTCGAGATTCTGTATTTCCTGAATAAGAAAAATAGAATGAATCCCCCCCAAATACGTGACTGTCATAGAATGTTTCCTTAGGATATAAGGGAAGCTGGGTCAAGCCTTACGGTACTTTAACACAAGGGTTTAAAAGCATTTTCTCTATACCAGATATGATTGTTCTATGGCCTTGGTCCGGTATCAGTGCCTCGTTCTATAGAAGAGTACGTAGCGCTTATAGTTGGCTAAAGGAATTTTTCGAATATATAAAGAAGTTAGATAATAATCTGTAGCCGACCTCGGTGCAATGTTTCGTTTCGTTTCCTTTCCTTTCCTTTCGTTTCGTTTCTTAGTCCTTCCCTCTTCTACCTACTCACAGCAGGTGTCGAGGTTGTTTATTTTCACTTGATCACACTCAGACACACAACGCAGTCGGTAGGACTCCTCTGGACGAGTGATCAGTCCGTCGCAGAGACCTCTACCTGAGAACACAAACACTGTACAAGGCAAACATCCATGCCCCCGGTGGGATTCGAACCCACGATCCCAGCAAGCGCTCTGCCGCAGACCTACGCCTTAGACCGCGCGGCCACTGGGATCGGCCCTCGATGCAACGTATGGACCTTAAATTCTTGACACGCTGCTCAACTCGTTATACCTGCCCTCATGAATGTATTTAAGGATATTAAAATTTAAAACTTCTTCGTACTGGACAGTAGCTGTAATTTAAGACAAATATAATTGAAGGCTTACTAAGGGAACAAGTTTCTAGAGCACCCGTTGGAAGTGGCAGCGAGTCCGGCGCGCAGGTGCTACAGGGCGAGATATATCTCTAAGAGAATGACGGGATTAGAAGGTGAAATGAAAGTTTGCCCCCCTCTCCTTTGGGTTGGAGGGGGGGCAGGGGGACAAGGGATTGTGACTTGCCTGAGTCTTATGATCTGTAATCTTAGGTAACTTGCAGGAAGCACAGCTGTATTCCACAGAACTCACTTTAAGCCGAATGCCAATGCATATGCAGTTATTTATTCTTTGTTTAACGACGTTTTAATGCCTCAGCTACAGGCGTGCCGTACCCAGTTGTATGAATACCAGTAAATATCGAAGTCGACAGGACGTGAATTGAAACTAGAACACCGCGTTTCATTAATGAGTTCATTAAGGCCCGTCACTTTCCTCTCAGTTTAGCCAGGTGAATGCAGGTACACTTCGCTCTCCTGTTTCATCAAGGTATCTTTTTATATTATATTGTCCATACCTTATCTTTAGAAGTAAAGTACAGGGGAAAAGATACAAGCAAAGAGAATAAGAAGCTGAGAAAAGAAAAGGGAATTAACGCTTTAAAGACGAAACGCATACTGTCTAATATAAAGACTCAGTGCATACCGCGCAGTAAAAACTCTCCACTTCGGTTTAAAAAACCAATCATTTGAGGACTTGTCAGGTAAAAGTTGCAGATTGTTCCCAGATAAGTAAAAAACACATAAACGCAATGTGGGCACCATGGAGAATTGACTAAAGTTAAGCCTGGTGGTACGTAAAGTTACCGCTAGGCTTTTAAAGGTTAAAGAAGGTGAAAAAAAAACAAAAAACTGAGAAAATACGGAGGAAAAAATAAAGAAATAAACTGCATAGACAAATGTCGTACCTGTAACCAAAACCGCTATGCCCTGTTGTAAAATCCTGTTAGATTAAACCAAACGTGGGGAATTCTAATCTGAAGGATTCTGACGACAGTATATGGTCTTATTGGTGACTAAAATTTTGAAAAATTTCAATACTTCTAGTATCAAGCCTACAAACTGTCGGAGAATGAATCCGCCTCTGCCTTCAAGTAAAATGGAAAAGGTGGAGAAAATGTACTGATGGGTTCGTTATTCTCAGTGCCTGAATCGGGCTCCATTAGCCTCAGTCTATAAATGAGGTTCAGTTAGCCTCAATCTCTGAGCAAGGCAAGGACGCCAGCTCTCTCCAACTGGCCAAGCACTGCAGGTTTACACTTATCCTTTTCCACTTTAAGACGGAGGCAGATCCAGCCTGAAAAAACATTTTGGTTTTCTAAATTGGAAGAAGAAGAGTTTTCAAAATTGTACTCACGGCTTATGATGCGCAAGTTACATAACTCCCTGTGCAAATAGCGACAGTCTAAAAATCATGGTATTTTGAAATATTGGGGAAGAGAAGTTTCCGTACAACACACTTTCTGTTCCATTCTTGGCACACCTGCTTCTGCACCTTGTAAGGCCTAGCGGTAACTTTATGTACCGCCAGGTCTAACGTTAAAACATTCTGCGTGGTGCCCACATTGCTTTTATATGTTTTGTACGGATATCAGAACAAAGAGCAACTTTTGCCTTATGAAACATTAAGAGATTGGTTTTTATAACCGAAGTGGAGAGTGTTTACAGCGCGGTACGCACAGAGTCCTTATATAAAACAGATACGTTCCGTCTTTAACCTTTTAAAGCCTAGCGGTAATTTTACGTAACGCCAGGTTTAACATTAAAAAATTCTACGTGGTGCCCACATTGCGTTTATGTGTTTTGTACGGATCTCAGAACAAACAGCAACTTTTGCCTTATAAAACATTAAGAGATTGGTTTTTATAACCGAAGTGGAGAGTGTTTACAGCGCGGTACGCACTGAGTCCTTATATAAAACAGATATGCTTCGTCTTTGAAGGGTTAGTTAACCTTTTAAAGCCTAGCGGTAACTTTACATACGACCAGGTTTAACATTAAAAAATTCTACGTGGTGCCCACATTGCGTTTATGTGTTTTGTACGGATCTCAGAACAAACAGCAACTTTTGCCTTATAAAACATTAAGAGATTGGTTTTTATAACCGAAGTGGAGAGTGTTTACAGCGCGGTACGCACTGAGTCCTTATATAAAACAGATACGCTTCGTCTTTAAAGGGTTAAACTGGCTTAAGCAGGAGGTTCATTCAAATCTCTTTCCATAGTCAGGCTATCAGACCTCAGATTTTTCGTGGTTTTCCTCAGTAAATTACTTAAACTCTTAGTCACTCTTAATTCTTTACACGTGTTTTCCAGTTCATTCCACATCAATCATTGCAGAATTTGATGCGAAATTCCTGACAGCATCTTTAAACAAACAAGGTAACTATAACTTCAATACGTCTATTGACTTCCACCAAGACGTGTCATATTTCTGGCACAAACGAGAGAGTCATAAACGTTTTGAATATGGAATTAGGTAAAGCTTGTTTTAGCACACAACTGGGTATATCGATTATTGTGGCTGCAGGGGGCTGCAGATGGAGCAGGAACTGTGGGCTAAACGATGGTAGTAATAGAGAAGAGGCAATTATTTGATGCAGCGGAAGCTATCACATGAAACTTACACTTCGGGTAAAGCACTTGGACAAGTAAATTTCGTAACGTATAAAGAGAATTCAAATGAAACTTTAAATAAATGGTATGTAAAAATGGCGGGCTAAAATATGCCTCTTTCATATATAGAGTCTTTATTCTTTTTTCAGAAATACTCTTTGTTACTATCCGCCGCTTCTTCTTCGCGTACGTGGGCTGTTGAAAGAATGGGGAATTTCATACATAAGTGACAGTCTCCGCTTAATGGATAAAATAATGACAGGATATAAAAATAAAATATATTTTCTCCCCCTAATAATACAGCACTCATTGTTACTGTCGAAACATTGCTCGCAATAGGACCGTGTAAATTTTCTATGATATTTAGTTAAAATTAGTTAAATTAGTCCTATCCTGTGTGCAGGGATGTACTCGTATGTAGATTACTTATACGCATTCAGCACCTCGTTCATTTGTTATCAGTTCTTTACCGTTAGGCCCTATTTTGCGGCAACGGAAACCTAGTATTCAATTAAAAGCAACATATATTAGGTATCAAATAATATTCACCAAGTAATGCACCAAAAGACATAAACTATTTATTCGTAAAAACCTCCTACATGTTTCGACCCTGCTGGGTCATCTTAAGGGAGAATAGTCTGTTACACTGTTGGATGCACTTATACAGTGTAACAGACTATTCTCCCTGAAGATGACCCAACAGGGTCGAAACATGTAGGAGGTTTTTACGAATAAATATTTTATGTCTTTTGGTGCATTAGTTGGTGAATATTATTTTATGTGATACAGTGCACGGACACGGAACACATTAAATATCTTAAATACTTAGTACGATTCTACAGACTGAATCACTGAGTTTCCGTTAGAAGTTCATGTATTGTAATTGTATTTGTTTTTTAATTGTATTTATTGTGTGTAGTATGTGTCCTTTATTATTTTTGTAATTGTGTATGCTGTGTTTTGTTTGAGTGTGGTGTGTTATTTTGTGTGTTGTGTCTTATTGTAGAACCACTGCCACAGGGTACACACCCATTTGCAGTTAAAATAAATAATAATAATATTTATATTCGCGAATGTTAGGTAACATGTGATCAAACATGCAAAATAGGAGCTAACAACCAAAAATCGTATCATGTTATGTTATAAACCTGATATTCTCACGGTCATGACTCTGAAGACTGCGTCGTTTTGGTCACGATGTTGTATGTTTTACTTACTAGTTTCCAGACTGCCTAGTGTCATAACTCACAAAACGGTAACCTTAAAATTGTGGGTGATTTAAGTATGTCAGTTACAGAAGTTTCGTACGGGAACCTCTAGACTCCTATATAACCGGAAACACTCCGCATGCTGTTGTCATGGTTACGTGTTGCTGTAAAGCAGGGAAGTAGATCCGAAGTCTGTAAGGCTGTTGTCAGAGTGCCTGGCACGATGCAGCATACCTAGGGGAAATATTACTAATAGTGTGAGTTGAGGTAGGAAGACACAGCCGATGTATACAAGGCAGCGAGCAGTGAGATGGAGCAGAAAATAAAGAAAAAAGTTATAGAAAACTTATAAATGAGGGAAAGGCAGGAAGAAGTAGAAAAGAATATATTTAGAGAAAAAGAAAGGGGAAGTAAAAGAAGATACAGTACCAGTAACTGAAAAAGGAAAAAAAAAAATGGGACGTGAAGGAAGATGAAGGGAATCAATGAAGAATAAATAAAAGAGGGAAGGAAGAACGAAAGAAGATAAGGAAATAAAAATATTAAATAAAGAACAGACCATACATAGGCATGGAGGAAGGCAATTATCACTCGAAAGGAATTAAAAGTCGAACAACAGAGGATAAGCTGACCAAGAGAGGAAAATGATACGTGGGTAAATAGACAGACAGGTTGATAAAATAGTGCCTTGGGAGATAGAAAGCAGGATACGTTAGAACAGATGCACAATTATATATCTTTAGCAGAACTGGGAAAAGAGAAAGACGGAAGAATCTGAAAATAAAGTAAATAATATATTGAATTAATATTGGGAAAGAATGCAAGAAAAGGCGACGGAAGACTGCAGATACGACAGTAAGCGGAAAAAGGAAGGAGAAACATAGAGGAGCAAAACGTGTTAAAAGAGGAAAGGCGATGACAGGAGAAGACTTAAGAACTGAAGAATTAAGGAAAGAGACAGGAGAAAGCAAAAGAAGGGTACTATAGTGGGCAGGAGTCCTTTAACTTGTTAAAATTTCGAAAATCGCCGTGCCTTATCGGCAACTTCTCCGACTCCTTTGTTATGCGTGTAGTCTGCACTGTAGGCGCGCTCTGCCCTACCAGCCCATGGATCGCACCCCTATTCACACCTACTGTATACCTATCTCACACAAAAATCAGCCTGCCCCTGAAAAGTGTAACAGGTAGGACCGGCCAGCATATTAATAGCACGTTGTCTATATAAATTACCAAGGTTTCGAAAGATCATAACTAACTAAGTAACTAACTAACTAACTAACTAACTAACTAACTCCATGGAGCAGAGGCCTTCTTGAAAGCTAACAGTTTTTCAGCTAGTCAAGGAATTCCCCGCATTTTATGGAACCCGGGGGTTCATTACCGCACTCACAAGATCCCGCCACCTGTCCCTATCCTCAGCCAGCTCAATCCAATTCATGCCCCCATCCCACTTATTGAAGATCCGTTTTAATACCATCCTCCCATCTACGTCTGGATCTCCCAAGTGGTCCCCTTCCCTCAGGTCTCCCCACCAAATTCTGTATGCACCTCTCTTTTCTCCCATACGTGCTACATGCCCCACCCATCTCATTCTTCTCGATTTGATTACCCGAATAATATTTGTTGACAAGTACAGGTCATTAAGTTCCTCGTTATGTAGTCTTCTCCACTCCCCTGTCGCCTCGTCCCTCTTAGGCCCAAATATCCTCCTCAGCACCCTATTCTCGAACACCCTCAGTCTTTGTTCCTCCCTCAGTGTGAGAGACCAAGTTTCACACCCATACAAAACAACAGGTAAAACTACAGTTTCGAAAGATCATATTGCCTCTATATTCACGGTTTCCCTTTCTACCTTCCTTCTAGAAGTCAGGTCATTCCACATTTCAAATACACAATCTGGCAGCATTAAAATGGTGTTCTAAATCTCCCTTTTATAGTGACGCATGCGCGGAGGCACCGTTTTGGTAGTTTAGCAGAACGGTGAATCTACGCCCTTTGGTGGACTGGCAGTTACGTGTGAAAGGATGGCTGCAGCATGTAACAAATAAAGTAAACAGAGATGACTCCAAAGAAAACAAACAGCAGGGTATTTTAGAATTGAGAACAGGAGTAAAAAGTACAGGCAGCTAATCAGTAAGGTTGCGAAGGATCTGCTAAAAACTACTAAATTGTGTAGCAAACATGACTTCTGCTAGACAGCAAGAGATTGGAAGATCAAGTAGCGTATACAGGGCAGGACGATGTAACGTGCTTTACGTGGTCTGGATTGGTGATACTGAAGTGAAAACAGCAAAGGAAATCAAGGCAGATATTACACAGATTGGTACATGTATTAAACTTCTTACACTACGAAGATGAAACGAATACAAAATCACTAAAAGGAAATGAATTTGTACAGTAAAGGTAAAGATCAACCCATGACATGCCCATACAGGCCCAGAGGAGATGCGAAAATATATCTTCAACCCTTTCGCAACCTGGCACTAGAAGGATGTAGGTGGTCAGCACTATGATCCGGCTGCCTTTACCCCGTGGAAATGACCGGTATCCATTTTACAGTAGGATGGGCGAGCTTCGGGGTTGGTGTAGACGGCACAGAAAACCTTACCCCACTGAGATTCGATAACTTAACGGTCCGGCCTGCAGCGAGCTGCTGTACTGACAGCTACCCCAGGCGCAAATCAGCTATTAGTCGGTGCAATATCTCATCAATCAAATATTATTCTTCGAAGTACGGGAACTGCTTATGTACAGCTAACATATAAGAACTCACTGCCAACTTCGAAACACATCATTTACCCGTCAAAAACCAATTAGTTAATTTTGTTATGAAAATAATAACTGTTTGTTTGTAGAATCATACGAAAGATATAAATAAACATGTGGACTAAAAGTACTTTTTTTAATAGAAGTGGTAAATATTTTTACCACGGAGTTATAAACGGCTTAAATACCTTAAGTCATCTGAGTTACATTTTGTTTGCTTTAGCGGGGGGGGGGGGGGGGGGAGGAAAAGACGAAGGAGCTAATTTTATTAAGTGGCTGCTTTAAGAAGGCAGTAGCTTGAGGCTGTTCTTTAACTCATAATGAGAGGGGAAATTAAAACTGTGCTCCATGGACCGCAAGTCTACAGACAGACGCGACCTGTTTCACTAGAAACACGTGACTCTTAGCAATACAGAAATAAGAAAGGCCAGTTTGTTTTTACGATAGTAATACTGGCTAATGTGACGAGAAACAGACACAAGATATATGTAAATACAGTCATAAATATACGTGTGTTGAGCCTTAAGTTCATACTGCCAAGTTATGCAAATGTTAACACCACATTTTTCGGTAATACACATTCCTTGCTTTAAATTTTATAATAATTATCTTTCAGAATATATTAGTTAATCCATGAGCTCCTGTTACAGTAATCCATTCTCATTTACACAACTCTCTATGCTGTTTCTTTTATTTGGTTTTCCCGTATATATTTTACCTTACATACACAAAAATGTTCTAATTTTATTGTCTCTAAAATAATATCCACCAACTAATGCACCAAAAACACATACAATCTTTATTCGTAAAAACCTCCTACATGTTTCGACTCTGCTGGGTCATCTTCAGGGAGAATAGTCTGTTATACTGTTGGATGCACTTATAAGTGCAACCCTGGTGTAAAGAAACTGTTCTTCCTGAAGATGACCCAACGGGGTCAAAATATGTATGAGGTTTTTCTATGAATGAAGATATGCTTTTTGTGCATTAGTTGGTGATTTTTGTTTTTGTAATTCTTGAACAGCCTTTCACGCCCTCTGTTACGTCGTCACTCTTAGGCGCAAGGACATCCCTCAGCACCTTGTTCTCTAACCCCCTCACCCTGTGTTTCTCCATTAACATGAGAGACCAAGTTTCAGTTACATGACGCACAAATTTCACACCCGCATGAAACAAGAGGAAAAATCACAGTTCTCTACATCCTAGTCTTAATACTTTAAGAAATACGTCCATTGCAGATCATAAAATTTGTGTCGCAAAATATGTGTGTAATAGATTATACCTAATAATATCTAATGCTCAATTTATTGTAAACAATATGTGCAGCGATTATGTCTAAAATTTACCAGAATATTTATGAAACTACACTCTGGAAAATTTATAAATACGTTTTAAACAAATATTCAAAAGATATCTTGTTGCATATTTATGGATATCGTTTGGAGCGCTAGGCGGTAATTTATGCAAACTTGGCATCATGTGGGAAGGGCCTGTCCCTTCGCTCGCTCCATATCTCTCTAATTTATAGCAACACGGCTATTGAACGCGCATTCGGTGTGTACGAACAGCGAATCATTGCTGCTGCAGTGCATAAGCCCTGCTCTTAGGCCTGTCTAATATTCCGACCCTCCTAATTCTTCTACAGGGTCATCCACGATCAAATACTTACAGTGAAATGGCTATATTTCCTGAGCAGGATAAGATGTTCTTAGAGTTATTACGCCATTTTAAAGTCCATACACGATATCTAGTGTCAGAATTCAATACAAGCACGTATGTTTTGCGCACATTTCTAAAACCTGCAAAAAACGCGCAAAGCTTTTCCTTACGAAAGCAAGAACAGAGACGAAGTATTTCAAAAGTGTCGTTTCATTTTATCAAGTGTTCCTGGGTTTCTTCCGTAGATAACATCATTGGCCGAATCCCAAAAAATAAACCGACGCTCAATCCACCGACAAAGAAAGTAAGAGTCAAAAAAAAAACAGGAAGTGCCAAATGTATTGGTGGTCCATGTAGTATGAAATCTAGTAATTCATATTTCTCACACTAAGAAATAATGGGCAAAGAGATAGATTTAAGCATATTCAAACATCCAACATTTACTTTACAAACACATTTTCATAACAAGTAGAACATAAATTCTTAACTCAGAAGGAAAACCCAGTCTCTTTTACAAAGACGAATTATTTAATGCTCTTTAGGTAAACAGTTCTTTCTGCTGTATTTTTCACCTCGTCATCTCCAGCACGGTACAACACACACCATCAGTTCTTGAAAAAGATTAATTATTTACTCACCTAAACTCTTCTAACCACAAAAGAATATAGTTGATGAACGAACTCCAAACATTAAACATCTAGCCACAATGGTCCCATAATATTTGTCTGCATATAACGTCCCATGGCATAAAAAGACAACACCACGATCAAGCTATTAAACACACAAGACCCCTCTTCAGCAAAATCTGTAATAGCTTTACCCGAATCTCTAAACGTCTTGTTATATGGACGTTACCGAAAGGTTTGTACAAAAACTAACACGGACATTTCGTTTCGTTTCGTAGTCCTTCCCTCTTCTACCTACTTGTTCACAGCAGGTGTAGAGTTCCTTTATTTTCACTTGATCACACTCAGAAACACACCACAGTCAGTAGGACCCCTCTGGACGAGGGATCGGCCCGTCGCAGAGACATCCACCTGACAACACAAACACTGTACAAGAGACAACCATCCATGCCCCCGGTGGGATTCGAACCCACGATTCCAGCAAGCGCTAGGCAGCAGACCTACGCCTTAGACCGCACGGCCACTGGGATCGGCCTAACATGGATGAATTATATAAACATACGAACTTGCATGTCTGTGGCAAGCAATATGCTTACTGACTGTTACTGTCAGCTATCCTCTTCATTCCGAGAAACCAAAAGGAAAATATTCAAAGAATTAACAATTCTAAACTATCAACCGTTTGTACAGAGGACCTGACGCGCCGCAGAATAAATACAGATTCACACAATCTCAATAAAAGGTTAATGCTCGTATTCTGTCGTTAAGCAATTTAGCAGTTAGTTACTAATAGGAGCATATGATAGCAGACACATACGACAGCGAACAGACGTAGAGCTTTTATTACAATGTCCAGATTTTCAAATAAATGAATTGCTTGTTTCGAAAAGCTAACATGCGACATATTTTTGGAATGTCTTCAGGCCTCCACGGCGACAAAACTGTGTGAACTCTTCTCGGGCTGGTAGCCGTGTCAATTGTTTAAAAACATCCGACGTTTCAGAGACACACTCCGTCTCCATCCTCAGGGAAAATTCCTGAGGATGGAGACAGAGTGTGTCGTGTCAGTTATTTAAAAACCTGCGACGTTTCAGAGACACACTCCGTTCCCATCCTCAAGGAAAGTCCCTGAGGATGGAGACGGAGTGTGCCTCCGACGTTTCAGAGACCCATTTTTTCTCCATCCCCAAGGAAAGTCGGAGGTTTTTAAAAAATTACCATGGATATCAGCCCGAGAAAAGTCCATATTTATCTTTGGAATTTTGCATTTCTTCCGTCATAATGCCCTCTCCACCTTCCTTGTCATTACCACGTTGGAAAAGGTTAGTTGTGACGTCTGTTCCCTGTGTAACAGCAGTTGTGACACTACCGTTACTTTTAAGTGGCCAGAAGTAACTTTGTACATGTTATGTTTTGAACTAACCTATCCAAACTATCAGCTTACGTGTAGGCAACAGCATAGGTCTTATGGCGCCGTATAAAATGCTTTTAGTTCTACTTTCCTTGATTTTTACGATATAAAACTGTTCCCACTAACATTGTAGAACGAAACAAGCTGCCACTGACAATATATGTGCAAACTACCAGTTAACAGGTAGGCGCATGCGCTATACAAAGTAATTTCATTAAAGGGAAATCGGTCCAAACAATAGATTACACCCGTACCTGTAGCGTGCACTCACACCGAAGCTTGGAATGTTGCCACATGGCGCTAAAATATCGACTACTAGGATCGATATGCTAAATTATCCTTAGCTTTGTTTCCAAGAGTTGTGATGATTCGCGACATTTGGAGCTCTCGAAATAGAGTTACTGAACGTTCAACTCTTTTGGGAAGCTACCTTGTGTCGAGTGTTAAACAACTACTGACTTATTCTGTTAACGTTAAATTTACGTCATGTAACTTCCAAGGATCTCGTTAACTTAGTCTTTGTTCCTTTTGACCTACAAACAAAGTACCGTATTCTAATACGTTTATGGTCCATCTCCATATTAAATATAAGCTATGTATACAAAAACACTAAACACCAACAAATGCACAAAGAGAGTTTTATCATCAATGGTAACACACTCCCACATGTTTCGACCTTGCTGGGTCATCTTCAGGGAGAACTTTTTTGTTATCTTTACACTAAGGTTCCACTTTATA
>BLKM01000592.1:24310-43271 GCA_013340265.1 Coptotermes formosanus | reverse complement strand
CGGCTGTGTTCATATAGCGGCCTTAGCAACTCTCAATAACCGAAACTACGTCAGAAAGCGCTGCTTACATACAGCCATTTTGAAACACTGCACTGCCGCTGGACTTCGCAAATGATTTCCACACTGCGAGCCGCGGGGCCTCGAGGAGCCGCAGAATATTCCACATTTCTTTCTATTTGTGTGTATTATTCTTTCAAACGGCCACTAAGTTGTTACGACATACGTACTCATTAACTTGGTTGGACCTAACTATTTAATAATCACTACTATTACGTATCTATTCTGGCCTACGGGCGCCGTGAAACACGAAGTTTGTGAATCACTGGTCTTCGCAATTACTTGCGGTTCGTCTCGCCACTGGAACCGGTCTCATCTGCTTACGCTTTGCACGACCAGCAGAGCTACATGCTATTAATAATCGACTTGCAACCGATCATGACACGAACAACAGACTACAAAGGAAACACACCACTCAAGACAACACTTTAACGCCGCACCAACTCCAAGCCCGAAATTTAAGACATGCCCTCAAAATGGACGCTTCTCATCATACTCACATCTAGCCAACTTTCCCCCTTGAATTGGAACTACATTTCTGCCGCCACCACACTGTACTGTTCATCCCCACGCTTACCTCCATAGCACCAAAAACAATTCCCATTAATGCAAGCCCTATTAATTGCAGTCGGTGTTAACACGAAATAGCAGCTATTGAAATCACACATAGCAAGGACCATCTGACCGGAATTTGTGTCATTCCAGTTTCTTTCGTTGTGTACGTTCTGGACGTTGGCAACCCTATCACATCCTCGAGTCCATTGATCGCAGGGATTAAATAATGACGCTGAGAACATAAAGTGTGTAGGTCTTACATTCTCATAAAACGGCAATTGTATCATACACGGAACGAATTTACGTCTTCTGCTATGTTAAGCTGGGTTGCTGGGCTGACACAACGCTCCGATTCGAAAGAAAAATAGAAACGTCTGTATCTCTTAACACCACAACACAGTATCATCCCAGAAATCTCACATCCCGAAATTCCTACTGTATTACACAGCAGTTCGCCTTGCATTAAAACTCCAACCATACACTGTAAGAGAATCTGAAGGATGTGACACTATACGATACTTGACACTGATAAAGTCAGTGACAAACGGCATAATTAACACCATTTTACGCACTCATTAATAATGTAATGAACGATTAACTGCTACCGGTTCTGAATATTACACAGCCGACTACAGCAGCAAACCACGGTGACTATGATCAGCATACATTAGGTCAACAGGCAACTTAATGAAACGCACCCATCCGTTACGGATAGATATGCGGTGTATACTTCCTATCCTACGTCTAGTATCACACATCTAGGCAGAGAGCAAGTTTTGTAAATTATCTGCAAAGCACCTGGTCAGATCACTACACCATGCAACTGGCGGCTAATACTTAATCCTCCCCCATGTACAAACCCTACTATAAAGAGCAACGCCATACATCAAGCTACCAAATCAATAACCTACTCCTGAAGACAAGTGGTCCCATAACAGCGGTGGATTATGAAAAACCATACCACGACCTATGACAATAAGAAATCCGCACTATCTTAATCATGATTGCCCTCACTTTGTGCACAGCGCACTTCCGATGGAGATGCTGAACATCCCGCGTCACGTACAGTGAAACTGCCACAGAAAAAAGCCTAACGCATCGACCAGGCTGTGCACAAAGATATGTGGGCGCTCCAAACAAGATGATAATTTGGCACCACTTCAAACCGATGTTGATTAAACTATTTTGGCCACAACGACCTGGCAAAATGGAGGAAAGCGCGCGCTTAAATTGCTGAAACTTTCAAAGAAATTATATCAGGTGTCGAAACCTCACTTTACTAGCATCATTCTTCCGACTTTTTCAGAGAAACCACTATGCCCGAGGGGCGAGGTGGAGGAGAATGGTCGGCCGATGCCTCAATCCGGCTCTAGGCTGGAAGTTTCAAGCGGGAAAGTTTGTTCAACACCCACAGGCCAGGTCGAATGAGCCAAACACCAGTTCTCGCACGCATATCAGACACTATTCCATTACCAGTCCCTAGGACGAACGTTTAGTGTCTAGAACGTGAGGTCAACATTTCAATTTCTGTTACGTTTACAAGTGCCCATTTAAATAGCGGGAGATGCGATGCCGTAGTCTGTTAGTTACTTGGTCTTCTACAATATGAGGTTCAGTTCACGTTAGAGGTAAGAGATTTTCTATCTGTCACGTCCACACTGGGGCTCACACAGCCCCCTTAACTTAAGAATACTGGGGATACCATCTTGAGTACAAACCACTTAGACGCGAAGTTAACTACTTAAACACATCCAGTACCGAGGCTAAGAATGAGTGGAGCTAAAACTCCCCAGACATAGTTCATTGCTCAGACAAAGATAGTTTTTATTTCTCTCCACTTTACCTCGTTCAACTTTGAGGCTATGTTACTACACGTCCCAATGCAAAGCGAAAAACACAGAACACAACACTTCTTCTGGTAAGAATTAAAAATACTTGTTGGTCTGGCCATTGTTGCTGCCACCTGTGGCTGCCAGTGAAAACAAGGTTAATCAGATTCCAGGCAGCGTACACCTAACTTTTTTTTATTCTCTAATATTTGTCAGAGTTAAAGTGAAACGTCATTGTTCGGAGCAACATTAGAGGGGGGCTGCCGGTATTCTCAATATCAATTGACCCAGCTGTTACTGTTCCTGCTGCTGCTGCTACTACTACTACTGCTGCTGCTGCTGATGATGATGTAATGGTGATGATCCAAGGCGGCAAAAGTCTGCAGGTTTATAGAAGATCCTTCAAATGCTAGTTCACACATACCTGCCCACTGATATGTGACACCATGACACAGTTATAAAAAACTGACATTTAAGTCAGTCATGACAGTCATTACGCTGTTCTAAGCCCATACTTTTAGGATGACAGTATGGCCCCTGCATCTGGAATTCTCTGGTGTGACCATCAGAAATTTTGGGGATGAATAAGTAATTCTTCTTCCAAAAAAAGTTTATCTTGTCTTGATAAAGATATACTTTGTATCATCTGCAAATTCAGCGACCGTTTTGGTACACTAATATTTTAGGTCTGTATCCTACACATACGAATCTACTCCTTCAAATGTGTTTACACAAATAACTAACACAGAAGGTTTTTAAGTCTCTAAATGCAGTCATGTGAAATTATTTGTCAAGAACTGTCACAGTGGCCAACACAAAGGAACACAGGTTACCTTGTGGACCCACAGTACTGGTAAGACACAATGGTAGAAATGTATGAAAATAAGTTGCACTTCAACTGGGGAAAACAAAACTATCTGTTACAGCTGTTAGAAAACCAATTAAGCTGTGACTGTCACACTAATTTACAGTACACTGAATGATAATTAGCAGGTAGATGAAATGTGGCAGCCCAAACACAAACGGACATTTGAATGTGACGGTACCGTACCTGTAGCACAGACATAAAACACCCATCTAAAGACAGTCACTGAATTTGCAGAAGCTATCCTGGATACCGTTATTTGTGTGGCATATGACGCCACCAAAGCCGTATCAGATGTTGGGACACAGAACCAGAATTCTGTGGCACCAATGATTTTTGGTCCTGTGATAAATTGCTTTTATGGCTTCCACACTGATGCAAACCAAAAGCATTTATCCTATATGCCCATTTGACTATTTTTAAACTTACATTTGGGTGTCATTTTGTGTTAGGATATTTACACCATAACACCTTTAAAATGGCATTAAAACGTGAACTTGTAACAAAAGGGCAATGAAAATGTATGTTTTTCAAAACTGCAATGGCCAAGCCATTCCTCTGGCAGTACAGAAAATACAGCTGGTCACTTAATGTATATGACAACAGCAGCAGTGTGGATGCTGAGGCTGTTCTGAATGCCTTCATGTTCATTACAAAGAAGCGACTAAATGCATGGAATGTTACACAGTTTAATTAAATAATCCACAAAGCAACACAACAGGCAGCAAAGTATGAATAACAAGAACCACTACCACAGCAGCACTTTCTCCAAAATATAACACAACAAACACGTTCAACATCACTTTCACATAACCGCAAGCCTGTGCCATCCACCTCCCACACTCAGCAAGTCTTAAACATGCACCTTAATATTACCATTACGCTTTACACTCCATCTCCACAGTACTTATTTTAAAGAGGTTTCCTCACAACATTATGTATGATCTTCTTGTCTCCCACATTTGAGGCACTCTCCCTACACTTCGATACTTTCAACTGAATAAAACACCAGTTTCCATGTCATGCAGTATCAGACTCCATCTCTGATTCTAAGCACATGGTATATTGGTATTTTAATTTGTCCAATTTATAAACATCTTTACAGTATCTAAAGTTCTTATCATACAGATGCATTCCACTTATAACAGTATGTGGAATGACAAAACATAGTCACGTCATGATGTTTCCATTTTATCCATGGCCACAATATGAGGCAGGCCAGCTCGGAAGCTGTTCAGGATGCCAACCTGTAAGAGGTGCTTTGACGTCACAGGAATAATTGGAAATATGGTGCCAGTAAACTGAGGATTCGATACAGGAAAAAATTTCACCAGAAATTATCAGGCATATGGCTTGAAAAATGATCGCCAGCCCTGTCGAGGGGTGAAAAAGCTTATGAAATATTGGTTTGCAAGGGTAACAAATTATTAGGCTGTCTGGGACTCACATATCTTGGGCCAGTCCTGATTTTATCACAACATGTAATGAACAGGAAGACTTGATAATGTTTCACTAAATAATGTTGCATGTAACTGAAACATTTACTGATACTTTGTTGAAACACAACACTGAAATATAAAATAATGCATGTCACTTAAAATAACATGTGTAAAATCCCTTTAATTTGTAACTCTGCCTGACAGCCAGCTCCACCTTCAGCAGTGCAACACTATATCCACTCACCCACATGTCTCCTTCTGTAAATAACTTCCTGATTTCACATCTCTAAAGTGGGTATGTGTGACAAACATAAGGTTATAAACAGTCTACACATAAACTAGCCACAGGAACAACCACGTTAAGTTACAAGTGGCTATCATACCCTGCGTAACAGCAATATGTACCTTGACAAATATCTATGTATGATAATACTCAATGGTTACAAAAATGTTCAATTTATTTCTTAAAAAGAAATAAGAAATTCAAAAGTACTCAAATCACATAAGATTTTATCTTTAGTATAGCAACAATTACTAAATACAAATAATAATTTCTGATTCCTGTTGTTACATATTTTTAACTAACAATTTGACCATCACATTTAACGATTCCCTAACCGTACACACCACAGCTGCCAGATGCAAATGTCTTATACCTGAGCACTGTTTCAATCCTACTTTATTCAGGAGGGTGAGACAATTTCGTGTATATGATGTCAAGGTATGATACCACGCCATCATTCTCACATGTATACTATACACAAAGTTATCATGCTTGTAGTTTTTACAGTTTTTAGATTTTGTATGGTTGACATTATGAATATCTGTAATGAGACTGATACCTCTAGCTTGGGTGACTATCAACATACACACAGCCACATGGTGGCTTGTTGAAAGCCAAGACATGCCAAGACAGCTGGGTTTATACAACTAAATATAAGATCATTTTATTGCCTTAACACCCTTCACACTCATGTTCTTAGAAAAGAGGTAATTTCACGTGATTTCACATTATGAATGGTACTGATGGCTTCTCAAGTTACAAGAAATACAGACTGGTGTCCGAAGTGCAAAGCCCCATGAATGCCTGACATACATCACATCCAAACAGACACTGTCTATGCTGTAAAAACATGTGTTGCCTTTACACTGCCCAGCTCAATAAATCAGGTCTTCTATTCTCAATTCACTGACACACATTAAAATATCCCAGACTCATGAATGACTGCTGACACCAATCACACTGAAACAGACACTTAACACAGAGTCCTTTGACTATTCCTCAAGCACTCAACCTTTGTCCATGAAATGAAAAAGACACTCTTCACTAAAAGAGGACAGATGCCTGTTACATTGTCCTGCCATGTGAAAAATTTCCTACACATACCACATGACAAAGGACGCTCTCCAGTGTGTGTGTGTTTCAGAATTACTTCAAGTCACCTTACCGAATGAATAAGTTCTTACATATATATAACAAGAAAAACTACAATCCCCAGTATGAGTACACTGTCTGAGAACATTGATCCATTTACAAGTGATCTGGCAATGTTCAAGACTTCTTACACACATCACACTAAAAAGTTTGCTCCCCAGTATGAGCACACAGATCTTTATCTGACTTCACAATATAAAAGACTTCTTATGCATGTCACATTAAAATGTACGGGGCGTACTACAAGTCCGTACATGATTCCGTCAGTTACCCCGCTATGTAAAAGATTTCTTAGACATGTCACAAAATATAATTTTCCATTACAAAAGCATAAATGTACCTTCTAGGCAGCTCTACATGCAATTAATTCCTTACATTATGTTAAGTAACATGACAAAATTTCTCCCTGTAGTGATGGAGTCAGATTTCACAACTTTGCAACAGATCACTCTAGAATGTGCCTTGACCACCCCACTTACCAAGGCACAATTCTCAACACACATCTGCCCCAGACCGCTTTCTGTGCAGAAATCTCATCACTTCATGCAGGTAACGGACGGAATTTTTCAAACGCTTTCATGATATTTCAGCCGTAGAAAGCATTCTGTAACCATGAATTCAGGCCATGCCGTGGCTCAGGCAGTTAGCCACTGGCCTCCCACCATGGAGGCCCGGGTTCGATCCCGGGTCAGTCCATGTGGGATTTGTGGTGAACAAAGTGGCACTGGGACAGGTTTTTCCCAGAGTTCTTCAGTTTTCCTGTCAATTTCATTCCACCGGTGCTCCATTACTAGGAAAAGGACAAAAAATAATCATCATCATCTTCATCACAGGGTTGCACAATAAGCCTCATGGCTGCGGTGCGTCTGTAGTGTCTCCTGCAGGGCCCTTCACCACTAAAAAAAACATGCATTCAACGATGACTCTTTGCCATTAGTGACCTTATTAATTTCAGTTCCATAACTGTAATATCAACCTCAGTATTATATGTGTAAAAGTGTTATTTCAACCCCAGCACTCTTACATTTGTGAGCTTGTTACATCTGTCTCAATTAAAAGAAACAAATACACACAAGCTGTACATTCCATTATATGCACCAACACACTAATATCTATTCATTTTAAATGGCGTATCTCTGAAATGTAATATACAGCATTAGAGTTTTACTGCATTTTTAATTACAGACTACACCATATGAGTAAATATGAATGTCTGATGCAATGCAGCTACATACACTTCAGATTGAACACTGAACTGCTTGTGGTAGCTGCTTTTCCTTTACTTGTGACTGCTGTTTATAGTGTGCTTATAGAATGATTCATTACAGCCACTGGTTATTAATTACTGAAACTGAAGGAAAAGCATATGACAGTATTAAGTGCATAGTATTATAAATTACTGGTCAAAAAGTTAAAAACTCCAGAACTGGCCCCATAATCTATCAGGAGTTTAGGCTGCACATGACATGGGACATTCTGATTGAAGCTGTTAGGAAGGTTTAAGGAAATCGTAACTTGACTGAACCCCACCACAACACATATATTATCTGCATACACACACACACACACACACACTATGGGCATGTAGCTGCACCCTCAAGTTACATTTATTCCTGTGATAATTCCTTACACACACCACACAAAAAGGGATGCTCCCCAGTATGAGAGGACCAGACGCCTCTTCAGGTCAACTGTTTGTATGAATCATTTCAAACACTCACCCCACAAAAAGACGCGCCCCGTCTATGAGTGCACACATGCTTCTCCATGGCAGCCCGAACTGCGAAACCCTTCTCATATGTATCACCAGAAAAAGGACTCTGTCTTACACGAGATTGTCCATGCCATGCCAAGTGATGTTTGTGACTAAATGTCTTCTTACACATATAACAAGTAAAAGGACACTCGCCACTGTGAGAGCACAGATGACTGTTCAAGCTCCTGTGCTGCTCGAAGGATTTCTTACACACATCACACATAATATGACACTCACCACTATCACTGCATAGATGATACTTCAATTTATTGAGCGGTGTGAAATATTTATTACACACATCACATATAAAAGGATGCTCCCCACTATGAGCGCGTAGATGCCATGTCAAGCTACTTATTTGTGTGAATGACTTGTTCCACAAATTACATGGGAAAGGACATTCCCCACTGTGAGTGTGTAGACACACACTGCCATGACACACATACAGTAAATTTCTCAGTTACTGCACTGCGAAAGGTATTCAGCACCACGGCTGATAACTCATGGAATGTTGCCCTCTTGATCTCCAGATCTGAATTTCTAACATTATTACTTGTCAGCTACATTAAAGGTGTTCACATGAACAGTTCACAATCTGTGCAAGAACTGAAAGGATAGAAGTGAACAGAAACTACTATTTTTTTAAGATAAGATCTGTCTTCTTTCAATAAATATTTTCAGAATGTCTCAGTTCTTCCAAGAAATTGGGAGGTCAGCAATTTCAGACCAATACATGAATTAAGGTAAGGTGAACTTCAGGGACAGAACTGAATGGAAGCCCCAGAGGTCACAGGCTTTGTACATAATACTACTTCCACGATAGCTGCTGAGATCAAGGGTGCGATTAAAATGCTAAGTGTACTTTGCCAAAAGCATGACCACAGAATACTCGCCATGCTCGTCTGGAGACTAGCAAATATGTCTTCAGCTCGATGGAGTACAACTTTTCGCAATCTAGTTGCAAGGGAATGCAGCGTCCTTAGTAACCTTGCAAGACGTTCCTCACTTACGATTCTTTAAACTATATCATGAAATACAAAACACACACTACAGAAAACTGGTTATTATCTGAAAGCCAACAACAGCCTCACAGTATCAGCAAAATATTTTGCCATTTGAGATATTTCAAACGTTTAACAGGATATTTCAAATGTGTTATTTAACAGTTACAAATGTTCCAGTATAAACATGCTTAAAGAGCTATAGAAAACATACTTGAAATTGGAAACCTTCTTGAACACAAGTAAAAACGCTAATCTTTGGACAGAATTCTGATATCATACAGCTTTCAATAGCACAGCCCATAATTTTTAGCACTATGTGGATTCCAGCACAACAATGCCCATTACAAATAATATCCCCCCCTTCAAAATAAAGATGAGAATTCCACTTAAAGATATTAGTAATTAAGAGATTACTGGAACTGGGAGCCAGTTGCTACAGTGATTAGGTCACAGGCTTCAATTCCTGGCAGGGATCAAGAAGTTTATCTTGTTGCCAAAGAGTCCAGAATATATTTGGAAGCCACACAGCATCCATTTTAATGGGCAGAGGGAGTTCATTCTTGGTGGGTAAAATGGCCAGGGCGTGAAGTTCAGCACTCACTCGCAGAAAATGCCAAGTATAAAAATGTGAGGAACAACATCTCTGCGCCTGCTATGTACCTCCATGACACCTACAGTGATGCTACCTTTCCTTTTTTAACGCGATATTAAAATAATCACGCATACCAAATGAGCAAATAATGCCAACACAACTACAGAAATGCAAACCAAGTCTGCCTGATATAAACACAGAAGACTTAATGACAATTTTTCTCATTCCAATCTTTCGTTAAAAAGAACATGTCAACAATTCAAGCAAGATAAAAAACAGTGTTTCATATGAGTATTATTGGTGTGTGTGTGTGTGTGTGTCGTGATCATCATTGTCCCTACACACCCCATGAGAGCATGTAAAGGAACATGCAAGACGAAGCCCACATGTTAGCAGGCAGATTAGACAGCCACCTAGCTGGAAGAATGGAACAGTGTATTTTAAATGGGAGTGCACAATATGAGGCCAAGCCGAAGCCAGTTCAGTCGCCTCACAGCTCGCTAGGTGCTGGACGAATTAAGTCTTTCATTTTTCAAGCACTTTAAGTGACCTTCTTGCAAGTCACGGATGTGCAGGTCACCATAATAGGATTTGTTACCGTGCGATGATCAGAGCGGGTCTGAGTGCAATGGAAGTGAAGAAGTTGATTGCCTGTGTGTTTATGGAATCAGGCAAACCCTGCCCATCATATCCGATACTATACACAGAAACTCTGGACAGAAACCGCATGTGAATTGAATACAGGCAGTAAGTCATGTCAATAACCAATGCAAATCTTGTTTCTGCTGGTGTCTGTGGCCACATTCAGCCATGTGTGGTTAATTTCTAAAAGCAACAGTTACTTAAACTTTACGTCTTAAAGGAACAATGAGTTGTACGAAACTGTAACGTGCTTTTCATAATGCAGTTTCCATATGTGTTTAAGTTTTCATTTTTCTTATTGGCAAAACATTGTGTGCAGTGCGTCAAGTGACACCTGCAATTGAGTCATTTTTTTCCTCTTTCTTCTCCTTGTTATGTTTATCGCTGCCTGTGCTTGTCTTGCTGTGTGGACAGTATGTAGAACTGTGCAGTGTAGCAGTTTGTACTGTAGAACAGAATCTGCATTGTATAGCAGCGCAGAGCAGTAGTCAGCTGTGCAGCAGTTCACAGCTGGAGACAGTAGTGTGTGTCATGGTGTGAAGTACATACACTCCACATTTATACAATATGAACAATTCGATTTGTACAAGCATACTTCATTGTTGCACCTACGGTAGAGTCACCCATCCAAAATTCAAAAGACGGGAGCATAAATGAAGCACCAGTAGCTAAGTACCTACATGAAGAACATCTTGTAATTAACATTACCCATTGAATGTCCGTAAAAATTAAATGTAAGTGTATGTAGGCCTACCCATCATGACGAAAATATATTACTGCAGACTGGAACAAAAATTATTTCACCATACATCAGTGTAAGCACCAGCTGTTTTTCCTGCACAATGGGATTAGCGTTTTTCCATTTCTTCTGCATTTCTTCACTTCTCAAGTTCAAAATGTAATCAAGGCCTTCAGTTTCCAATCTTAATATTCGAAAAATCGAAGCAGTAAGTATTACACACACTGTGTATGTGTCTGTAGTCTTACTTATCTAGCACCCAAAGCGCATGCAACTGTTATATTATCATCTGTGGCCTCTGTGCCTCTACAATATTTCCCCAAATTATCTCACAAACAGCATGATTTTTGAAGACGGAAGTTACTGAACATAAAACCTGTCCTTTGATTTTCCCAACAACTTTTGTCTCAAACTCTTCTCATGCTAAGAAGTTCTGGGTTACATACTGTAATTGTACATAGGTCTTCATGTAAAGTAACAGCTATTCTTGTCAAATTTTACTAAAATTTGGATGTTCTCGACAGATTATCGGAAAATGCTCAAATACAAAATTTCATGAACATCTGTCCAGTGGGAGCTGCGTTGTACTATGCACATAGACTGACAGACATGACAAAGCTGTCGCTTCTCGCGATTTTGCAAAGCGCCTAATAAACTGATGTTTGGTATAAGAAAATTAGCTTCCATTTTCGTGATTTCAGGCTTTCGCCGCAGTGTAAACAAGGACTTCGCTCTTCTGGGATGTTACGCAGTGTAACTTGGGAGTTCGTTGCTGACGTTTCAGGATAACCTATTGGTACAATCATCAAGGGTCAAACATCCTTGAAGAGGTGATTGATAGGTGGTCTTAAAAGGGCGGTAACTACCAACATACGTTGCGTAACATCCCAGAAGTGCAAATATCTCTTGCTTCGATTTATGCCCATCACCCTATGCAAACAATTGCTGGAATGCAACTATCGCAAAAACCGAGGAGTGCATGTAGAGTAAAACTGTGCAATGTTTAGGTGGTGATGCCGCATAGTCTCGTTCCGCTGGTACCTGCTGCCTCCAAGATCATCGAGGTGAAAGAAAATCCTGAAGATGGGTCAACAAAATCCTCTGAAACTTCAGTGGTATATGGCAGACAACATGGCGTTACACCCCTCACAACAGTCTTCCGCCATTTTAACTGCTCATTTCAAATTGCTGATGTCCACACTAATAACACAATAATTACGGCCCAATAAATAGCTTGTGATATTTCCGGATTTTGCGCGCTTTTGTACAAATATTTTCGTTGAACTGGGGAAGGTAAAGACTACACCATTTCAGTGCCACCTTGCAAAACCATTTCAGTGTCACCTTGCAAACTGTTCAGAAACATCATTTAATACCTTATGCCAGGCTAAATGAATTCTCAATGCATGTCATAATTTACCTAAAGGATTAACACATTACAGTCGGTACTTGCCGCATTTTAAGATACAGCAACAGACTGCTGTTCATTTTCACAACAATGCGCAGCAGTCACACCTTCTGATACTATAAAACAGCAGTACCATAGATACTCTTACGGCACGTCTCGTACTTGTGAGCTAGGATAGTACAGGAAGTAAATGAATGACATTAACAGTCTGAACGCCGAACATATTCTACCATTATTTTCAGTTCATACCTCACAGAGTACACCATACGCTTCGATTAGTAAAGCAATTCTCTGACCACGCTGTGAGTAAAGGGACATTTAGGAAAATACTCTGGCAAAGAAAAGTAAATATATTGTGCAAAAAATTCGGAGTTGCTGGTCTAAACCCGGCGGTGCATATACTAAATGACAGGCTTTAAAACGTTAAAATTACTTCCCCCTTTGCCATGGTGTCTCACACACTGAATCTCAGTCTGGCAGTTCCAGTTGAGGTTCAATTACCCAAAAAATTAGTTTAATGCCATGGCCACAACTGCGGTTGATTTCGAACATTTCATATCAGCATAGCACCACAGTCACTATATCATCCTTCCATCTAATCTGGAGTTCACAAGTGTTCTCTTTCCTTCAGATTTTACCACCGAACCCACCCACATCTTTAGCTTCCCATTTGTGCCTCTTGCCCTGTCATCTTAACATGTTTGATTTGACAATCTAAATAACGAAACTTCAAAACCCTGTATAACATTTCATAAAATGATGGCTTTCACAGCAGAAAGTTGTCAGCACCTCACCCAATCGCAAAGCTGGAGGACCACACCTTAATCAGCTGTCTGGCAGTTCTTAGGCTGCTTAGTCTAACTCCTTGCAATTGCAGGACTTTGTCAGACGGCTGAAGACGTTACATTACAGGCAATGTTTGCATCAGACTCCTAACTATAATCCGGGAATCAAGTTGCCTCACAACACCCTATGTTTGGAAAATAATTTGCTGAAGTCATTTCTCATGGGATCGAGGAGCACAGAATACTGGGTTAACCAGATTTAAAAAATTAGAAATTTTAATTCAGAGCACCAAGGATATCTGTATCTGCATGTGAACTTGTTATATTTGTCTCAGTTTAAACAGACTGGCAAACACAAACCGTACATTCAATTATATGCACCAACACAGTACTGTTTATTTATTTCAAATTGTGTAATTGTGAACTG
Source organism: Coptotermes formosanus (assembly GCA_013340265.1). Taxonomy (NCBI): domain Eukaryota; kingdom Metazoa; phylum Arthropoda; class Insecta; order Blattodea; family Rhinotermitidae; genus Coptotermes; species Coptotermes formosanus. The sequence continues at coordinate 29,738 of BLKM01000592.1, read as the reverse complement.
TAACACACAGCATTACAGTTTTACTGCATATTTAATTAAGATCTGCACCTTATGAGTAAATATGCATGTCTGATGCAATGCAGCTACACACACTTCAATTTGAACATTGAACTGCTTGCTGTAGCGGCTTTTCCCTTATTTGTGCCCACTGTTTATGGCATGCTTATACAATGATTCATTATATCCACTGGTTATTAATTACTGAAACTTGAGGAACACCATACGACAGTATGAAGTGCATGGAATTATAAACTATCAGTGAAAAATTAAGGAATTGCTGATTGGGCCCTATCATCCATTAGGCTTTTAGGCTGCACCTCAGGTGAGACATCCTGACAGGAGCCCTTAAGAAGGTTTAAGCGCATGGTAAATAGTGACTGAAGCCAGCCTCAACACACGCATATATACATACAGACACAAGTACATACAAACATATATATATATACACACACACCTGCATGCATACATGGATACATATATACATACACATGTATGTACATACTATGGGTACATAGCTGGATACTCAAATTACATTTATTCATGTGATAATTCCTTACGCACACCACACAAAAAAGGATGCTCCCCAGTATGAGAGCAGATGCCTCTTCAAACTGTTTCTATGAACACCTGTATATCAAATACACATCACAAGAAAAAGATCTCTATAGTGCATGATTGCACATATGCTCATCCAAGTAAAGTTTTTGTTTAAATGACTTCTTACACACATCACATATAGAAGGACGCTCCCCACTGTGAATGCGTAGATGCCAGGCCAAGTTACCTATTTGTGTGAATGACTTGTTACACAAACCAGAAGGGAAACGATGTTCCCCACTGTGAGTGTGTAGATGCTGCTTCAAGTTATGTTTCTGTGCTAATGATTTCTTACACCAACCACAAGTAAAACGATGCTTATCGCTGTGAATGTGTAGCTAACCCTTCAGAGTACTACTGTGTGTGAATGACTTCTCACACACATCACAAGAAAAATGATGTTGCCCAGTATGAATACGCACATGCTCCAACAAGTAATCTTTCCATACAAATAATTTCTTACACAAGTCACATGAAAAGGGGCATTCCCCAGTCTGAGTATATACACACCGCTTCCAAGCAGCCCGAAATGTGAAAGATGTCTTACACACCACAAGTAAAAGAGCAATCACCAGGATGAATGCATACGTGCTTTGTCAAGGTACTGAGACACACGTATCATTTCTTACACACATCACAAGAATACGGTCACTCACCAGCACATTTGCGTAGATGACGATTCAAGTGAACGTACTGTGTGAATCTTTTCTTACACATGTCACAAGAATAAGGTCGCTCCCCAGTATGTGTGCGTAGATGACAATTCAAGTTACTGCGCACTGTGAATCTTTTCTTACACATGTCACAAGAATAAGGTCGCTCCCCAGTATGTTTGCGTAGATGACAATTCAAGTGACAGTGCTCTGTGAATCTTTTCTTACATAAATCACAAGAATATGGACGCTCCCCACTATGAATGCGGAGATGACGATTCAAGTTACCGCTAATTGTGAATCTTTCATTACACATGTTACAAGAAAAAGGACGCTCACCAGTATGAACACGTAAGTGAACCTTGAATGCACTTTGAAATCTAAATGATTTCTTACACATGCTACATACATAAGAACATTTGGGTCTACGTTTTCTTGCACTGGTGTCCTCAGTAACTGAGTTGTTATCAATATCACGAGGGTACTGTACATCACTTACACACTCTTCTGGGTTAACACAACTATTCTGTAGGTCGGACATGCATGCAGCCTGAGGTCTGGATGTGACTTCTGCATCTTCAGCAAAACAAACTCTCTGGAAAAAGTAATGAACAGTTGTTCACTGCCACACTGACTTACGTATAAATGAATCTATTATTGTCGGAGAGTGTGAAGACAAAATAAATAGGATGTGAATAATTTGATGGTGCACACCCTGCACACACAGATGCAAAAATTATATACATCTGCATGCACACACGCGTGCATGTACAGAGTCCTCTAAACAAACATGCTGTTCAAATTATAAGGCCCAGACTGCACACTGTTAGAGACCAAATATACACAATTAAACAAAGGGTGTTCATATACAGTACAGCTGAGAAATACACATCATGGAAACAATACCAGTAACAGATCTGTGAAAAATATCCTGCACAAATAATTATGTATAAAGAAAAAAGAGATCAGTGGAAAAATCTTTGAATGACCAGTTCTGTGCCAGAAAAAGAGAAGACCAAAGGCTTCTGGTTTACTGACATAAGGCAAGGCCTACATTAAGCTTTACCCTACTAATGTGAGTATTTACATTCTAGTACATGGTTTGTAAAAAATATGATTTTTCTACAAAAAAAGACAAAATTATGAAATTAGCAACATTTTGTGGAAAACACAACAGAGATTATGCAGCATGTATTAAAAATACAGAAGATTTCCTTTTTGCTTAAATACAAAAAACAATCTGTAGGCAGATTTCCAAACTTGTGTATACACCATGCTGGTCTTTATAAAAGGTTAAGCACAAATGTGAACAGCCAAACCCACAAGTACCAGTATTCTGAATGCCCTCATCCAGCTCATGCAGTTCCTTTGTTTCAGAAAACTGAAAACTGGTGTGCACGGAGAGGGCACAGTATCACAGGGATCATGCTATTTACAAAGGAGGGAAAAAAGCAGTTATTACCACTATATTGGATTCATTCTCATGCCACTTCTCACAGCATAAACAAATGTGAAAAGTTACGGTTATTTCATGCAGGACACTGCCATGACATACACACAGTAAATTTGTCAGTTACTGCACTGCAAAAGGTATTCAGCACCATGGCTGATAACTCATGGAATGTTGCCCTCTTGATCTCCAGATCTTAATTTATAACATTATTATTTGTCAGTTACATTAAAAGTGTTCACACGAACAATTCACAATCTGTGCAAGAACTGAACCAACAGATGCAAACAGAGACTGCTATTTTTTCAAGGTAACATCTGTCTTCTTTCAGCAAATATTTTCAGCATGTCTCAGTCCTTCTAAGAAACTCGGAGGTCAGCAGTTTCAGACCATCACATGAATTAAAGTAAAGGTGAAATGCAGGGGCAGAAGTGACTTGGTTTCCCCCGTGGTTGGAGTCTTTCTATGCACTCATGCTTTATGATAACTGCAGTGATCAAGGATATGATACAAAATGCTAACTGCAATATCCCAAAAGCATGATCACAGAACACTCACCATGCCTGTCTGGAGACTAGGAAAGATGTCTTCAGCACGACGCAGTACAATCTTTGGAATTCTTGTTGCTAGCGAATGCAGTGTCCTTAGTAACCTCGCAAGACGTTCCTCACTCATGATGATTCTTCTAAATTATATCATCTAATTCTGAACGCACAGAATGTTTATCATTTCAGATATCTGCCCATCACCTGAAGACAAACAACTATGTCACTATGTCAGCAAAATATTTTGCCATATGAGATATTTCAAATGTTCAGCACAGTACTTCAAATGTGGTATTTAACAGTTACACATGTTCTGGTATAAATGTAATTGTCTCACACAGCCTGAAGGAAGTGGAAAATTCCCTCAATAGAGAAAGTAAAAATTTTAACCTTTGGGTGCAATTCTTATCACACACAACTTGTAACAGCAGAGCTCATCATTTTTCACTATTACTGGGGATCCATTACAAAACTACGTATACAATGTATATACCATCCTCTCCCCCAAATAAAAAGGTAAGAGTTCCACGTAATAGTATCACGATTAACATACTACTCGAACTCGTAAGGCATTCCGTATAAATGAATAGGTTACAGACTGGGCTATCTCGAATTCAATTCCTGGTGTGGAACAAGAGATTCGACTCTTTGCCAAAGGGTGCAGAACAGGTCTGTGGCTCACATGGCTTGCAGGTCAAAATTATGAGATCTTCTTTCTCTGGGGGCCAAACAGCCACGGTATAAAAATCACCACACAATCCCATCTAATGCCAAGTTTAATAATGAAACTCTATCTCTGTTCCACCTACACGCCTTCATGATTTTGTCAGCGACAATCTTTGTAGCACGCTAACATAACAACGAGGCATGTCAAACCATGAATGGATGTCAATACAAGCAGAGAAATTCAAACCCAGGTTGTCCCATAAAAGACAGGACTAATTAATATCATTCCTCTGCAGGGAAGACCCTGCACATAATCAGATCACATAAACAGAGTGAAACTGCAGATCTGTATATAAATGTGACAGTGAAAAAAAGGCACACAAACTACACAGGAAGTAACTAGGTTTATCATTAGGAACAATATATTTTACAACAAATATACTTTCAAAACATTTCAAGGAAAGAATTATACACACTGTTTTAAAACTACTGACCATTTACTGCCTTTCTACGGTCTAGAACATACAACAAGTATAATGGGCAAGGTGTGCCATTCATGATGATCTCATGATTGAAATGTGCTATGCGACAATTTGAGTGAGCAGCAAGTACTAATTTTGTACTGCATGATTAATACAATAATAAGCTAGAAAAATATACAGAATGAGGCAGGATATTAAAAGTGGTACCTACATTATGGACACACTGACTATCAGTCTTAACCGTTCTGAATTTGCAAACTTAAGAGAAGGAAAACCAACTGCCTAAGTTGTTGCCTGACACAAGTGGTATTGCATTTTGTCTGGAGCATGATGGCCACTATACCCTTCTTTGTGAGACACGAGAATAAGTGAAGGAGAAACACGACCACATTCAGCACAGAAACTGTTAGTTTTTATGCAGCTCTGATGTCATTATTACTTTCGTGACGATAACAAATTTACATATATAATAGAGAGGAATCTTGAAAATTTCACCGAACTGTTATAGATACATACATGTACGACTTACATCAAGTTCCCATTTAAATACAAAATTCTTTATGCGTAACACTGATCACAGGAAAACTGCACAAATCATGCCACTGCCAAGCTAAAGAAATGCTTTATAGCAAATAAACTTACATTAAATTGTAACAAACTTCATGAAATTTACCAAAAATGACAAAACATGTTCCAACATCAGGCATTACGATACCCACGTTAAAGCATGACTTCAACTGAACAAACCTTTTGTTTGTGCGCGGCTGTGTTCATATAGCGGCCTTAGCAACTCTCAATAACCGAAACTACGTCAGAAAGCGCTGCTTACATACAGCCATTTTGAAACACTGCACTGCCGCTGGACTTCGCAAATGATTTCCACACTGCGAGCCGCGGGGCCTCGAGGAGCCGCAGAATATTCCACATTTCTTTCTATTTGTGTGTATTATTCTTTCAAACGGCCACTAAGTTGTTACGACATACGTACTCATTAACTTGGTTGGACCTAACTATTTAATAATCACTACTATTACG
>BLKM01000592.1:0-17176 GCA_013340265.1 Coptotermes formosanus | reverse complement strand
CTATTTGCTCCTAGAGCCGTAGCCTTTAGCGTACCAAGTCGCCGTCGCGAATCAGGACTATAAACAGTTAGTGTAAGCGAATCCCCGTCATAGAGTAAGGTGTCTGTTTTAGAGCGCAGCGATACGTTAAAACGCAGGAATGGCTACTCAGACAAAGGGACGTCGACTTGCGCTTAGCGCAATTCTCCGCCCTTAGTTAGCTTTTTGGCTGGTTGGTTGGAGCCAACAGTGTGTGTTTGTCGTTTGTACCAGCAGCATCAAGACTCATCAAGAGCAAGCTATCCGCGCATAATAATGCAGCACTGTACTGCTCTTCATACTGTACAACCTGCATCGGTTGATCATATTATATTGCATCCTATTAAAATTTACTGTATAGGAGTTGGTTTTGTCATTGAGGTAATACTACCATATACCACTTCTGGTGACCCCTACATATATTGGTGAACCTATTCTACAACCTACCAAACTCCTCTATGCCACATTTAAAACACTAGAATTTCGTCGTGGTGTTCTATTACCTTCATTCATGCTTGATTCCATATACATATCATGTACCGTAACAGCATAAATATCGTATGACAATAAATGTCCACTGTTACCACATTCAAAGTTTGTGATTACACTCGAAAGCATTTTCAAAGGCGTTTATTTGCGTCTCCTGACATCTAGTGGACCTCTATGGAACTCCGTTATCATAGTTGTCTCCTGCCATCTGGTGGCAATCCATGGAACTCCCTCGCAAGACGAAGGCAACGTTACTCAAATTTATTATACATACTACATGGAAACAAAACGGTTGACCCCGTTTTTTATATCAGCAAAATTGTTATGATTTGTTCTGGTGATGGCAGTCCTTTGGATTTCTATACTGTATGATATCGGCGGTTTGTTCAGACGTTTCAGAAGAACAAACCACATACTACGTGGGGTGAAACCCTAAAAACACGACCATCACTTGAACAATATGCGCCGTAAAACATTTAAAATTCATAACTATTGTTCAGGTGTTGTTTTCTAGCGGTTTCCAACAAGCATGTAAAATATCTATACACTCCCGCGCCTTCCCCAAGTGAGGGAGTGTATTATCGTGCAAAATGAGTGGCTCATCCCCGAGCAAGTCAGGTCGGCTTTTGTGCATTTTTGTGTGCAATTTTTGCATGAAGTCACGATAATACGTTGTCACACTTGTTCCCCATGAAACTCTGTCATGATGATTCCCCCGTCATCATAAGCAAAAATCGTCATTTGCTTGAAATTTGATTGCGATCGTCGAAATTTTTTGGGTCGCGGGGAGGATGGACTTCTCCACTCGTTCGACTTCAACTCCTGTTAAAAGCTCCTAACCCATGTTTCAACAGCGACAATTCGACGCAGGAATGCTTAACTTTCAACATCAAATCTTTGTTTCACTAGTGTGGCAATGTCCAGGCGCTTCTGCTTCTGTGCAGCAGTCAAGCAGTGGGGAACCCATCGGGCACAAATTTTTCTTTTCTGCAAATCGTTTGTCAAAATACGGAATACTGATTTTGGTGGAGTCCCGGTAGCTTGTGATATTTCCTCGCACGTCCCTCGACGATCAGCCTCAAGAAAGTCCGCCACAAGTTTCACGCTTCGTTCATCTGTTGATGTTTTCGGCCTTCCTGGCCTTGGGTCGTCGTGTATGCTGACATGTCCTTCATGAAAACGAGTAGCCCAACGGGAAACTGTACTACGGTCTACTGTCTGCTCACCATGAAATTCACGCAAAGCACTGCGAATTTCTGCAGGCCTTTTGCCACGTAAAGTTTCAATCTTGATGTACGATCTTTGATCTTCAACCGTCACAGTACCCGAGGCACTTGCAGACGCCATTTCTAACACTCGTCAATTCAAAACAGCCTACACTAGGGAAGTAACGAACACACGTGCCGTTTCCTCATGTCTCCAACTGCAACTAGCGTCACTTTCACTTGGATTGCGTCACCCACTTCGCAGTGCTGCCCCCTTGTGCAATATTTATGAAATGACCTTCGTATCTAAAACCACAGTTTGTAATAACAACCAAGATGCACAGAATAAATGCAAGCTTTAAGGACATATTGCGTATCGGCACTGCCGATTCGTCGTTTTCTGTTATCTGCTCCGATCCCGTCCACGACTATGTCCACAGGTTTTTGCAAGTCTTCATTCACTCACCTCTGTCGTTCACCAGTGCGCATTTCCTTAGTTCACGGGTCCATGGACCTGCCTCGCTCACCAGTTCGCATCTCCTTTCGTTCACGGATCCACGCACCTGTGTCTTTCACCGTTCCTCGCTTCTTCAGTCCTTCGTTCCTCTGTCATTCCCCGGTCCTAATTTCCTTTCGTTCACGGGTCCACGGACCTGTCGCGTTCACCGTTTCCCACTTCCCGCGTTGTTCATCAGCCCGCAGGAGGAGCACGGTATGGTTATATAGGGGGGTGGGGTGCTGTATGTCCCGGCCGCGTTAACCAGCTACAGTATACCGCCATCTCTGACATAATTTTCCTACTACTTCCTCCGACCTGGGTAATCTGTTATATCCTCGCGCCGCGTGGCTTGATTGTTGTGCCGTAGCTCGTGATTTAGTTCTCTTTCTTGGTAAAGTAAGAGTTTCCCTTCTTCATTGTAAATGTATTCCTTCTACAAGTACAGCTCACCCGGACTTATTTTCAGTTCCCGATTTATATTTCGTAGTTCACATCTTTCTTCAGTCCATTCAATTGTATCTTATGGCATAATTTTTTGGGGTACGTCTAATAGTAAACTTATATTCAAAATCCAAAAAATAATTCGCGTAATTATGAATTCTGATAGTAAAACTTACTGCCGCAAATACTTTACAAAAATATATATTCTTACCTTATATTCAGTATACATTTTCTATATTGCTGTTTATTGTTAAGAACAGACCCTTATTCGACATAAATTCTGATTTTCACAACTTAAATAGAAGAACAAGTCATGAACTATATCCTCCAACAGCGAATTTAACCTAATTTCAAAAAGGAATTTGTTATCCGGGTGTCAGAATTTATAACCATCTTCCCTTAACCCTCAAGCAGTTATCATATGACGTCAATAAATTTAAAACAGCTTTAAGAGGATTTCTTCCTGCAAATTCTCTCTATTCCGTGGAAGAATATTTCAGCTGGAAATAGGTAATGATCTTGGTTCTAGCAATTCAATGCCATTATATTGTTATTATTACCTTATCTTTCTAATGTCTTTTATTCAATTTTTAATTCACTGAATGAAAACAAGGCACATAAACCTTGCTATGACTGGCTCTGAGTAGTCTTTATACCTAGATTCGAATTATATTATATTTTATGTAGCTTTACACTTAGATTGAGCAATGACATATTCTACAGCCTGTAACTGGATTTGTAGAATTTTAAATAAATGAGAAATGAGAAAGAAACGTTTAGAAAACAAAGATAATTACTATAACAACTTTAATTATTATTTTTGTACAGATTTGTTCACCATGATGAGGAAGAAAAGTGACCTCTGGTATCACCTTTCTTCATCAGAACCTGGAAAAGGTAAATGCCGGTATTGTTCCTTTCTAATAAGTTGCACAGGAGGATCAACTGGTAACCTTACAAGGCCCTTGAGGAGAAAACATCCAACTGTACCTCTACATCGGACTCCAACACTGGCTGAAATGAGTGACTCAAGATCCCCTCAAGATGAGGGGCCCCAACAGGATCCTACAGCAAAGGAAGTTGCTGCTGCAGTTGTGCATGAGGACATCTCATCTGCTAGCACTTCAAGATCCATGCAGGCAAGACAGTCTCATATGTCATCATATGTGAACATAATTAAACCAGTTTCTATTGAAAAAAATAAGCAACTGGATAACCAATTGATCTGTTTGATTGCCAGAGAATATCACCCATTTAGTGTGGTGGAGGATGCAGAATTTAGAAAATTTTTTCACATGTTGTGCCCTGGATACCAGATCCCTAGCAGGAAAACACTGACTAATAGTTTAATACGCATTCTTTACCAGACAACTGTAATGAAAATCAAGGCTACATTGGATGTTGCTACTGCAGTCTGTTTAACAGCAGGTGTATGGACATCTGTAAATAATAACAGCTTTTTGGTAATAACTGCCCACTTTCTTGGAGAAACAAATGTGTGTTCCACATTATCGGGATGTGTTGAATTTAATGAAAAGCATACTGCTGCCAACGTAGCAGATATGTTACATGAGACAGCAAGAGAATGGAAGATTGATTATAAAATTGTTGGGATTACTCTGTAAATGGCGTCATATACCTTGCTATACTCACACGTTTGATCTAATTGTTCAGACAAGCATTAAAGTTACAAAAAGTGAAACAGAAAAGGTGAAAAGTATAGAGCAATATTTCAAACATACTGCCCATGCCTTGGCAAAGCTACATTCTGTTCAAAAACAGATGCAGTTACCTAAACTGAAGCTAAAGCAGGATGTTGGCACTTGATGGAACTCGACTCTAGATATGCTGTTGAGGTTTCTTCATAACAAAGAGCCCATTCTGTCAACTCTTGCAGTTTTACAATTGCAGGATGAATTCAGAATTTCTGCACATGAGTGGGTAATAATAGAGAATGCTACCAAAATGTTGGCTGTATTTGATGAAGTCACAAAAGAAATCAGTTCTGAAAAAAAAATGTATAACTGTCCAAAACATGCATTTTATCAAGAATCATGGTAAAGGAAACACAGAAATGTTTGGAAGCCCCAGACTTGCCTGCAGAGGTTCATGTTTTGGGCACAGAACTCATAAGAAACTTATGGAAATGTTTTCAGGGCTAGGAGAATAATGAACTTATTTCCCAGGCCACATTTTTGGGTCCCCAGTTCAAAAGACAGGGGTTTTCTGATGATCAGAAATTTAAAGTAGCATATGAAGGATTACTGGGAAATGTCCATGGCATCAATATTAGGAGTGCTTCCACTGCTGTGGATTCAGACAAGGCAGTTACCACAAGTAATTCCAAAATTTGGGAGGAGTTTGATACGAAAATCAAGGAACTAACTGCTGAGTGCAATCCAACTACTGCTACTACTATTGAACTAGATAAATACACAGGGCGATTCACGACTTGTGGACATTACTGCAGGAGGTGATTTCCTAAGTCTTTGTGATCAAAAAATTTCACATAAACATGTGTCCGACTTTGGACAGTTACGGAGTTATGACCACTTGAAACTTAGAATAGAGGGTAAAGATAATTGACAATAAATGAAACAAAATAATAAACCAGCATAATACATGATAATTTAAAGTATAAATGTAACGTTAACTTCGTGAAATTACCTTTAATTTGCATTGACCTGTGCTTAAAGCTGGTTTTTGAAAATGCCACCACCGGCCACAACACAGGCTGCCGCTCAGTTGTGAACTGCGTGAGGTGCTCGTCGCAGCTTTCGCTGACTGTTTCTGATGCGGTCTGCCACATGCAAAATGCGACCGAGCAATGCATCTCGCGTTCCCACCTTCACACTGTTAACCAGTTCTTTCATCCATCCCCATACACAATAATCCAGTGGGCTTAAGTCTGGAGACCTGGCTGGCTAATTGTGGGACCGCCACGTCCGATCCATCGCCCAGGGAAACGGTAGTTCAGGGAATTTCTAACTCCACGTGAAAAACGAGGAGCTCCGTCATGTTGGAAGTACATACGACCTCGTTTGAAAGGGACATCCTCCAAACGTCGGGACAATTCCTCCTGCAGAAATCAGAGTTACGCCTCTCCTGTAAGACGAACTTCCAAGATGAAAGGACCAATCAGCTGATCGTCCAGAACTGCACACCACACATTGACGCTAGAACGTAGCTGAAAGTTGCTTTCCACAGTGGCGTGGGGATTCTCATATGCCCACATGTGAGAGTTGTGTGTATTATTGACACCTTCGCGATTGAATTGCGCTTCGTCAGTAAACAGGATGTAACGATGCAACCGGCGAGTACATCACCCCCAGCTGGTTCCGTAAGATGCGGTTCACACAAGGGCGTGTATGGGAATTAAAAATGCCCATAACTCTGTAACCGTCCAAAATCAGACACATGTTTATATGAACTTTTTTGATCACAAAGACCCAGGAAATCACCTCCTGCAGTAATGTCCACAAGTCATGAATCACCCTGTATAGCAGGACCCATGCTTCCGAGAACCAGTGATCCCCTGCACTGGTGGAATGATAGGAAGGCCCTATATCGTAGACTTTACACTGTAGTGAAGAAAGGGTTTTGTGTTGTTACCACCTCAGTTCCATGCGAAAGAATATTTTCAAAAGCATGACAGATTCTGAGTGAAAAGAGAAGCAGAATGAAATCTTCAAAATTATCGATGATTTGGTTACTCAGCGCCAATTTGGAATAAGATTATTGTTTGTNGTGTGTGTGTGTGTGTGTGTATGTATGTATGTATGTATGTAGGTAGGTAGGTACTGTCATTTTGGCAAACTTATGAATCCATGGAATGTGTGTCTGTGTGTGTGTACTGTATGTATGTAATGCCTTCCCAGCAATGCACACTGACATGACAATACATCAATTCCATTATTAGCACATCAAATAACATAACCTATACATTCGGGCCCAGCACGTCATTATACAGGGTATACACAAAAGAATGGTGTGGTTTCAAATGTTAATAAGAAATTTATTTCTCACCTTACACGGGCACAACGTACACCCTCAGCAGCGGCAACTGTCCAAATTTCTCATGCGTTAATCACAATCGTTCAATGTGTACACCCTTGGTCACACGACACACATCCACATGGTAATCAAATTCATCCCAGACTCAGTGTAGCATGTCCGCTGTAATGGTCTGCAGTGCATGCGTTATCCTATCACGAAGTTCCTTGAGGGACACGGACAATGGTGGTACGTAAATGCTGTCTTTAACGAACCCCCAAAGAAAGAAACTGCATGGTGTTAGATCCGGCGAACGGTGTGGCCAAGGGTGAGCACACAGAACGCCTTCTTCTGCTGTGACGCCATCTTGCAAACTGGCCCCTCGGCCCTGCAGTAAGCACGAGAAGCGAACTGCTGGTAGCACATGAGAAACTTGGACAGTTTCCGCTGCTGACGGTGTACGTTGTGCCCGTATAAGGTGAGAAATAAATTTCTTGTTAACTTTTGAAACCGCACCATTCTTTTGTGTATACCCTGTATACTAGTTTCACAAAGTGAAAGGGTTACCTGAACGGATCACCACCCGGACCCGTACTGAATGAACCGTATCACATTAAGGATCTGTTTTGCCCAACCCTAGTTCCAAGGCTACGGTAGCAGCGCAGCTACTCGTAGCAGAGATCATCTAGTACATGTCGCGCAAACTGACTGTTCATGAAGATCCCCTGCTGTCCTGAAGGAACAATGCTGCGCTGCGAATGCGATGGCCTTTCACCAGCGGAGAGGGGGTAGTAGCACCAGGGCACTGGTACATCAAACTGGGTTTTGGTACTGTTGTCTGGCACCGATCCTGAGCTGTACTATAAAAAATCACTGTTTTTTATTTCACCTTGCACTACTTCCAGAATGTATTTGAAGGTACAATTGCGATATTTCTTAGCACTTGGAAATTTTCCCGAGTAGTATCTTGCCATAGAACATGTTGGTTTCACTTGACTGTATGGTAGCAAATATACCATTGTTTCCCTGACGTGTACTGCAAGTATTTCATGACAGAATACGTTAAGAAGTTGCAAGAATGAAAAAGCATCTTGTCAGTTGCTCAAAGGCCCCTAGCTGTGTAAAAGTAAAAACTGCAACTCTGGTAATTGGGGGAAGTGAAGCAGCAAGCAAGCCATCTGCTTCTTCTATGGTGTTATGGTTTAAAATCAGCAAAAGTCGCAGTTTCTGTACTACATTTGCCTACCACTTCAGAAGCTACAGAAAGAAGTTTCAGTACATACAGCCCGCCAAAAGAAAGAAATTATCTCAAGAAAGATCTGGCAATATCAGAAAGGAGAACCAACTAAATGCACAACTGTTGTATTATTTTATTATATTTTATTCCTCATATTCCCTCCAAGATGTTTTGGCAAGCTGCCCTCTTCAGGGAGGATACATCACTTTTATTACATAGAACAATTAAAAGATTAAAATGTGTTGTTCGTGCTATTATTAAAATCCTGAAATGTTAAAATCCTCTAAATTTGTTGCACGTTATTTTTCTATTCTTGCATAATTATGCAAGAATAGAGAAATAACCTACAAAAAATTATGCAGATGTGTTGCCTTCACACTGTCCAGCTCAATAAATCAGGTCTTCATTCACAGCTCACTGATACACATTACGATATCCCTGACTCATAAACGACTGCTGACATGAAAATGTACGAGGCCCACTACAAGTTCGTAGATGATTCTGTCAGTTACCCTGCTATGTAAAAAATTTCTTACACACATGGCACAAAATGTCACTTCCCATTAGGAATGCATAAATGCACTTTCCAGCCAGCTCTACATGTAATTAATCCCTTACATTATGTTAAGTAACATGACAAAACTTTCTCCTCTCAGTGATGGAACCAGGCTTCACAGCTTTGCAACAGCTCACTCTAGAACGTGACCTGACCACCCCAACTAGCAAGGCACATTTCTCAACACATGTCCACCCCAGACAGCCTTCTGTCCAGAAATGTCATCACTTCATGCAGATAACAAATGTAATTTTTCAAACGCTTTCTAGAACATGAACTGACCACCCCAACTAGCAAGGCACAATTCTCAACACATGTCTGCCCCAGACGGCCTTCTGTGCAGAAATATCATTACTTCATGCAGATAACAAACGAAATTTTTCAAACGCTTTCATAACATTTCAGCCTTAGACACCATTCCATAACACTGAATTCAACAACAACTCTTGTCATTAGTGACCTTATTAATTTCAGTTTCATAACTGCAATATCAACCTCAGTATAATACGTGTAAAAGTGTTATTTCAAACCCTACACTATTACATTTGTGAGCCTGTTACATTTGCCTCAGTTTAAATAAAAAAATACATACAAGATGTACATTCAATTATATGCATCAACGCAGTAATGCCTATTCATTTTAAATTGTGTAACTGTGAACGGTAATATACAGCATCATAGTTTTACTGCATTTTTATTTACAATCCGCATCTTATGAGAAAATATGCATGCCTGACACAATGCAGCTACATACGCTTCAATTTGAACACTGACCTGCTTGAGGTGTGATATTTCCTTACACACACCACACAAAAAGTGACGCTCCCCAACATTACAGCAGACGCCTCTTCAAGCCACCTGTTTCTACGAATCATTTCAAACATTCACTCCAAGAGAAAGGACACATCCCAACATGAGTGAACAGATGCTTCTCCATGGCAGCCCAAACTGTGAAATCCATCCTATACACATCACAAGAAAAAGGACTCTATCTTACATGAATTTGTCAATGCCGTACCAAGTGACATTTGTGACTAAATGATTTCTTACACAAATCACAAGTACAAGGATGCTCGCCACTGTGAGTGCGCAGATAACACTTCAAGGTACTCTGCTGAGTGAAAGATTTCTTACACACATCAAATGTAAAAGGATGCTCCCCACTATGAGTGTACAGATGATACCTCAAGTGACTGTGCTGCATGAACGATTTCTTACACACATCACACGTCAAAAGACGTTACACACTGTGAGTAGATGTTTCTTCAAGTTATGTTTCCATGTGAATGATTTCTTACACAAATCACAATTAAAAGGACGTTCCCCACTGAGAGTGAATAAATGATCCTTCAAGTTACTTCTGTGCGTGAATGACTTCTCACAAACATCACATGAAAAAGGCTGGTCCCAGTATGAATACACGTATGTTTCAACCAGGAATCTTTCAGTACAAATAATTTCTTACACACATCACATGAAAAGGGGCGTTCCCCAGTGTGACTATATACATGCAGCTTCCAAGAACACCAAAATTTGAAAGATTTCTTACATACAACACATTTAAACGGGTACTCACCAGTATGAATGCGTAGGTGCTCTTTCAAAGTACTGTTATACATAAATTGTTTCTTACACATGTTACAAGAATAAGGTTGCTCACCAGTATGTTTGCATAGATGACGATTCAAGTGACTGCGCTATGTGAATCTTTTCTTACATACGTCACAAGAATAAGGTCGCTCACCAGTATGTTTACGTAGATGATGAATCAAGTGACTGTGCTGTGTGAATCTTTTCTTACACACATCACAAGGAAAGGGACGCACACCAGTATGAATACATAAATGAACCTTCAATTGACTTATATGTGAATGACTTCTTGCACATATCACACACAAAAGAACATTTGGGTCTATGTCTTCTTGCACTGGTGTCCTCAGTAACTGTGTTGTTATCAATAACATGAGGGTGATGTACGTCACTTACACACTCTTCTGGGTTAACATAATTATTCTGTGGTTCAGACATATGCAGTCTCACGTCTGGATGTGAGTTCTGCATCTTCAGCAACACAAACTCTCTGGAAAAAGTGATGAACAATTGTTCACTCTAACACTGACTTACATATAAATGAATCTATTAATGTAGGACAGTGTGAAGCTAAAATAAATAGGATATGAATAATTTTATGGTGCACACCATGCACAAACAGATGCAAACATTTGTACATGCGCCCGCATGCATGCAGGTACAGAGTCCTCTAAAGAAACATGCTGTTCAAATTATAAGGAAAAGGCCCAGACTGCACACTGTTAGAGACCAAATATATGCAACTAAACAAAGGGTGTTCATATACAGTACATCTGAGAAATACACATCATGCAAACAATATCAGTGACAGATTTGTGAACAATATCCTGCACAAATAATTATGTATAAAGAAACAAGAGATCAGTGGAAAAATCTCTGAATGACCAGTTCGGTGCCAGAAAAAGAGACGACCAAAGTCTTCTGCTTTACCGACATAAAGCAAGGCCTACATTAAGCTTTACCCTCCTATAGTGAAAATTTAAATTGTAGCACATCGTTTGTGAAAAATATGATTTTTCTACAGAAAAAGACAAAATTGTGAAATTAGGAACATTTTGTGGAAAATAAAACAGAGCTTACGCAGCATGTACCTTAAAAATACAGAAAATTTCCTTTTTGCCTAAATACAAAAAATGAATTTCTAGGGGGGGGGGTTCCCAACTTGGGTATACACCATGCAGGTCTTTATAAAACGTTCAGCACAAATGTGAATACCTAAACTTACAAGTACCAATATTCTGAAAGCCCTTATCCAGCTCATGCAGTTTCTTTGCTTCAGAAAACTGAAAACTGGTGTGCAGGGAGAGGGCACAACATCACAGGGTTCATGCCATTTACAGACGGGCGGGAAAAACCAGTTATGACCACTATATTGGATTCATTCTCACGCCACTTCTCACAGCATAAACAAATGTGAAAAGTTGCGGTTATTTCATGCAGGACACTGCCATGATACACACTCAGTAAATTTCTCAGTTACTGCACTGCAAAAGGTATTCAGCACCATGGCTCATAACTCATGGAATGTTGCCCTCTTGATCTCCAGATCTTAATTTATAACATTATTATTTGTCAGCTACATTAAAAGTGTTCACATGAACAATTCACAATCTGTGCAAGAACTGAATGAACAGATGTGAACAGAAACTGCTATTTTTTCAAGATAAGATCTGTCTTCTTTCAACATATGTTTTCAGCATGTCTCAGTCCTTCTAATTGGGAGGTCAGCAGTTTCAGACCATCACATGAATTAAAGTAAGGTGAAATGCAGGGAAGGAAACAACTTGATTTCCCCACGGTTGGAGGCTTTCTATGCACTCATGCTTTATGATAGCTGCAGTAATCAAGGATATGATACTAAATGGTAACTGCAATATCCCAAAACCATGATCACAGAACACTCACCATGCTCGTCTGGAGACCAGGAAATATGTCTTCAGCACGATGCAGTACAATCTTTGGCACTCTTGTTGCTAGGGAATGCAGTTTCCTTAGTAACCTCGCAAGACGTTCCTCACTCATGATGATTCTTCTAAATTATATCGTCTAATTCTGAACACACAGAATGTGTATCATTTCAGATATCTCTATATCACATGAAGCCAACAAATATGTCACTATGTCAGCAAAATATTTTGCCAATGAAGATATTTCAAATGTTCAACACAGTACTTCAAATGTGGCATTTAACAGTTACACATGTTCCTGTATAAATGTAATTGTCTCACACAGGCCAAGGGAAGTGGAAAATTCCCTCAAAAGAAAAAGTAAAAATTGTAAACTTTGGGCACAATTCTCATCACACACAACTTGCAGCAGCAGGGCTGATCATTTATGGCTAATACTGGGGTTCCACTACAAAACTGTGTATACAATGTATATATTATCCCACACCTCCCCCCCCCCCCCCGCACCCCACAATTAAAAGGCTAGGAATTCCGCATAATAGTATCATGATTAACATACTACTGGAACTCGTAAGGCATTCCGCATAAATGAATACAGTACAGACTGGGTTATCTTGAATTCAATTCCTGGTGGGGAACAACAGAGTCGTCTGTGGCTCACATGGCTTGCAGTTCAAAATTATGAGATGTCCTTTCTCTGGGAGCCAAACAGCCAGGGCATAAATATCACCACACAATCCCATCTAATGGCAAGTTTATAAATAAAACTCTCTATCTCTGTTCCACCTACATGCTTTCAATATTTTGTCAGTGACAACCTTTGTAACACGCTAACACAACAAGCAGGCATGTCAAGCTATGAATTAATGTCAATACAAGCACAGAA
Organism: Coptotermes formosanus; assembly: GCA_013340265.1. Taxonomy (NCBI): domain Eukaryota; kingdom Metazoa; phylum Arthropoda; class Insecta; order Blattodea; family Rhinotermitidae; genus Coptotermes; species Coptotermes formosanus. Next base: position 4,355 of record BLKM01000592.1, on the reverse strand, counting down.
ATTCAAACCCAGGTTGTCCAATAAAAGACAGGACTAATTAATACCATTCCTCTGCAGAGAAGACCCTGCACATAATCAGATCACATAAACAAAGTGAAACTGCAGATCTGTATATAAATGTGATGGTGAAAAAAAGGCACACAAACTACACAGGAAGTGACTAGGTTTATTATTAGAAACAATATATTTTGCAATGACTATACTTTTGAAACATTTCAAGGCAAGAATTATATACACTATTTTAAAACTACTAACCATTTACTGACTTTCTACAGTCTAGAACAAACAACAAGTGCAATGTGTAAGGTGTGCCATTCATCATGACCCCATGATCAAAATGTGTTGGGCCACAAGTTGAGTAAGCAGCGAGTACTAATTTTGTATTGCGTGATTTGTACAATAGTAAACTAGAAAAATATACAGAATGAGGCAGGATATTAAAAGTCCTACCTACATTTTGTACACACTGACGATCTGTCTTAACTGTTCCGAATTTGCAAACTTAACAGAAGGAAAACCAACTGCCTAAGTCGTTGCCCAACACAAGTGCTACTGCATTTTGTCTGGAGCATGATGGCCCATATGATCTTCTTTGATAGAAATGATAATAAATGAAGCAGAAACATGACCACATTCAGCACAGAAACTGTGCACTTCTAATGTCACTGTTATTTTCTTGCTGATAACATAAGTTTACATACACAAAGGAGAGGAATCTTGAAAATTTTACTGAACTGTTGTACAAACATACATAAATGACTTACACCAAGTTCCCATTTTAATCCAAAATTCTTTATGGATAACACTGATCACAGGAAGTCATCACTTCCAAAACTGCAAAAATGATGCCACTGGCAAGCTAAAGAAATGCTTTATAGCAACTAAATTTACATTAAATTGTAACAAACATTATGAAATTTACCATAAATGACGAAACATGTTCCACCATAAGACATTACGAAGCTCTTGTAAAAGTACATAACTTCAACTGAACAAACCTTTTGTTTGTCCATGGTTGTGTTCATACAGGGGCCTTTGCAACTCTCAATTCCGAAACTATGTCATAAAATGCTGCTTATATACACCCATTTTGAAATACTGTACAGACAATTGTCTTCGCCAGTGGTTCCCCCACTGTGCGCCGCGTGGCCTCGGGGAGCCACAGAATATTTCAAATTTCTTTCTATTTGTGTGTATTATTCTTTCAAACGGCCACTAAGTTGTTACGACATACATACTTATTAGCTTGTTTGGACCTAACTACTTAATAATCAGTACTGTTACATATTTATTTTGGTCTACGCGCGCTGTGAAACGAGAAAATTTGGGAACGACTGGTCTTCGCAATTACTACTGGTCCCTTTCACCGATTTCGTCTGGCCAATGGAAGCGGTCTCACCTGCTTACGCTTTGCACATCCAGCAGAACTACATGCTATAAATAACCGACTTCCAACAGATGATTACACGAACAACAGACTAAAAGGAAACACACCATTCAAGACAACACTTTAACTCCGCACCAGCTGGAAGCTTGAAACTTAAGACAACATTGCCTCAAAACGGACGCTTCTCATCAACCGCACATCTAGCCAACTTCCCCCTTGAATTGGAACTACATTTCTACCGCCCCCACAATGTACCGTTCATCCCCACGCCCTCCTCCATAGCACCAAAAACAATTCCCATTAATGCAAGCGCTATTAATTGCAGTCGGTGTTAAAACGAAATAGCAGTTTTCGAAATCACACATAGCAAGGACCATCTGACCAGAATTTGTGCCATTCCAGTTTCTTTCGTTGTGCACATTATCACGTTGGCATCCCTACCACATCCATGTGCCTATGGATCGCAGCGGTTTCATAATGACGCTCAGACCATGAAGTGTGTACGGCGTACGTTCACATAAAATGGGAATTGTATCACACAAGGAACGAATTTACGGCCTCTGCTGTGTTACACTGGGTCGCTGAGCTGACACAACCCTCCGATTCGAAATAACAATAGAAACGTCTGTATCTGTTAACACTACAACACAGTAACATTACAGAATACCAGAATCCTCAAAATCAACTGCCAAAACCTCGAATCCCCAAACTTATACTGTATTATACAGCAGTTCTCCTTGCATTAAAACTTCAACTATTCACTATAACAAGAAATCTGAAAGATTACCTGAAACGATACCTGATCGTGATAAAGTCAGTGACAAACGGCAGAATTAACATAACTTTACGCAAACATTGATAATGTAATGAACGTTTAATAGCCATGCGTTCTGAGCATTACACAGCTTACCATAGCAGCAACCCATGGTGACTATTTCAGCATAGAGAAAGTGAGAGTTCCAAGTCTGCAATACTACAGGCAGCTTTAGCAAGCGTACCCACCCGTTACGGATGGATATTCGGTGTATACTTCCTATCCTACATCTTCCGCCACACATCTAAGCAGAGAGAAAGTTTTGTAAATTATCTACAGAATATGTGATCAGATCACTACAGCATGGAACTAGCGGGTAATACTTAACCCTCCCCCATGCAGCAAACCCTACTATAATGAGCAATGCCATATATCAAGCTACCAAATCAATAACCTACTCCTGAAGACAAGTGGTCCCATAACAGCGGTGGATTATGAAAAACCATAGCACGACCCATGTCAATAAGAAATCCGCACTATCTTAATAATGATGGCCCTCACTTTGTGCACAGCGCGCTACCGATGAAGATGTTGAACATCCCGCTTTACGTTCAGTGAACCTACCAAAGAAAAAGCCGTACGCATCGACCAGGCTGTGCACAAAGATATGTGGGCGCTCCAAACAAGCTGATAATTCGGCGCCACTTCAAACCGACGTTAATTATAACTTTTTGGCCACGACAGACCTGGCAAAACACGCGCTTACATTGCGGATAACTTTCGACGAAATTGTATCAGGTGTCAAAACTTCACTTTACTAGCATCACATTTCCGACTTTTTTCAGTGGAACCACTACGCCCGAGGGGCGAAGTGGAGGCGAACGTTTGGCCAATGCCTCAACCCGGCTCTAGGCTGGAAGTTTCAAGCGGTTATTACATCCATAGGTTTGTTTAACAACCACAGACCAGGTCGAATGAGCCAAACACCAGTTCTCGCACGCATAGTAGACACTATTCCATTAGCAGTCCCTAGGACGAGCGTGTTGTGTGTAGAACGTGAGGTCAACATTTCAGCTTCTGTTATACTTACCGCCCATTTAAATAGCGGGAGATGTGATGCCCTAGTCTGTGTAGTGACTTGCTCTTCGACGATACGGGGTTCGGTTCACGTTAGGAGTAAGAGATTTTTTCTTATCTGAAACGTCCACACTGGGGCTCACACAGCCCCCTGTCCTTAAGAATACTGGAGATACCTTCTCGAGCACAAACCGCATAGACGTGAAGTTAACTACTTAAATACATCCAGTGCCGAGGTTAAGAATGAGTGGAGCTAAAACTCCCCCGATATTGTTCACTGTTCGAACAATTTTTCTTTCTTTCCATTTTACCTCATTCAACTTTGAGGTTACGTCCCTACACGTCCCAATGTAAAGCGGAACAACACAGAACACATTTCTTCCAGTAAGAATTAAAATACTCATAGGTCTGCCTGGTGGTGCTGCCATCTGCAGCTGCCAGTGAAGACAAGGTTAATCACATTCCCGGCAGAATGCACCTGATTTTTTTATTCTCGAATATTTGTCAGTGTTAAAGCTAACCACCTTGTTCGGACCAACATTACATGAGGGCTGCTGGTATTCTCAATATCAATGGTCACAGCTGGTAGTTCCATAAAACATTCACAGGCGGTTCCACAACTAGTCAAGAGGTTCCTCACATTTTATGGACACTGAAGGCACATTAATGTATTCATAACAGCCTGCCACTTTTCCCTGTCCTCTGCCAGATTAATCTAGTGATGCCTTCCCATCCCATTCCTTCATGGCTCATTTCAATATATTCCCTTGTGTGCCTGTGTCTTCCAAAAGGTCTCCTTCCTTCCTTTCCCCCACCATTTCTCCTCCCCCTTATACTTACCACATTCTGCATTGGTCTCACCCTCCTCGATTTGATCACCCTAATCATATTCGATGACAAGTGCAAATTGTGAAGCTCATTGTGTCATTCACAAATAAATGCCACAGTTCCTTAAATCCTCCATCGTATTAGCTGTGTTCTGTGGTCACAACCAATAGCAATTTCAGGTTTTCAACATGGTGACTGTGAAAGCTGTTATTGCTGCTGCAGCTGCCGCCGCCGCCATTATCGATGATGATGATGATGATGATGATGTAATGGTGCTGATCCAAGGCTGCAAAAGTATGCAGGTTTATA
>BLKM01000590.1:0-15486 GCA_013340265.1 Coptotermes formosanus | reverse complement strand
TGCAATAAAAAGAACAGTTTGCAATTCATGTGTTCACATTTCCTACTAATTATTATTGACTTGTCTGCGGGCTGGACAGCGACCAGCCGGGGATTCATTCCCCACGGGGTGAGACACCCTGCAGTTATTGACACGACCGGGCTGGCTGCCGGACCAATGTCCCAAACCCAGTTGGTGCTGAGACAAATTGTCCAAGGCGTGTAGCTGGCTACTAATCTGTACCTAATGACAAGATTAAGAATACATGGAGCCATTCCTCTATTCCCACTTTTTGTCCACATCGCGCTTTTCTAAATTAAACGCAGCGTATGTACTACTAAGTTACATGCACTTTAGCATCAGAAGATGGTCCTGACTAAACAGATGTTCTGACGGTCCGCTACTTCACACCGGTGGATGGTGATTTGAGTATAATCTGTCCTTGAAGACGCGAAGTCACGTGGGACAATGTTATTGAAACTGATGTCGTAGAAAAGAGTGAATTACTGTAGACTCAATTAATATGGTTTAGACTGTGCAGCAGTGATGTGTTTTTGTGCAAAGGACAAGAGGTCTATCACAGTCATTAAATTGCCTTTCATTAGCGTCTCAGGAAACAAGAAGACAGGGTATTAAATTGGCAAACTTGAAATGAGAATATTTATATAAAGCGGTACTACAGAATGAAATGATGATTGTAACAAATTGAAGATTCAGGCCTAATTCTGTGTACATTGTGAAATAATTATTGGGTAATTTTCAAGCGTCACAATTGTAAGACAGTTTGCACTAGTTCGGTGTTTTAAATACGGTTTGGGTCAACTGGTTTGCAGAGTGGTTGGACCTGATGAATTTGGAAATATACTGAACCCGCTCAAGGTGTTTGTATGTCTTCTGTTTCAAAAGTTAAGATATTAAAGGTGTTTCTGATAAGTAAATAGGCACAGAATGTCTGACAGTTGGTTGTTAAGGAATGGTGTGGACTCATTGGGTTAGGTTATGGTATATTTCATTGCTCCCACTGTGCTTTTTCACAGCTGAAGCCTTGACTGTGATTAATACAGTTGACAGCGCTAGCGAATTGTCAGGCAGTACTCACCTTCGTAAGTATACTCCTCATCTCATGTTTTTTGAGTAATCTGGACAGGTCCACGTTTGTGGCTTCCAGCCCCCTGATTTTTAGATTGGCCTCATCCATTTCAGCACTGTGCGGAAAAATACATAAATTATTATCCAGCATTAATAATGGCACCTTCTGAATCAGGGGAGAAATAAAAAATAAATGGGATTTCACGACAAATGTTACAAGTACATTAATGTACTTAAGTACAGTATTTGAAAACGACTGTCAACAAAGTTGGAATCTTGCACTGCTACCAAAATGATATTAATGTTATCCAGCTTACAAGTAATATTGTCCCTGGTTGCATTAGGCATCATAAATGAAACAGAAGCTTCTGGCTCGAAATTTTTTTGAATATCGTCCCATTTACAAGGTAAATTGTAACACAAAGCAAAAGTATGTGCGTTTTTATTCAATTGTATCATATGTCAAATGAAAATTAATAATGTATGCATACTTGCATTTGACGATGATTGCCAACAGCATTAGGATTGAAACGTTCAATTGAAGAACATACTTTTAAAATTTTAATCTCTAACATCAGGGTGAAATGAGCAACAGACGAATTTGCCCTACATACATTTATCTGTAAAGATACAATATTTTTATACAGACTCATTGTCCTGTACATTATACTGTACTCTGGATTATTTTTGGGTGCAAATTGCTGATTGTTCTGTTCGCCACATTCTAGTGCTGTCATCTGTGTGAAAACACAGATACTGGCTCACACTATATCACAACAATATCAGTATCCCCCCCATCTAAAAACGTAATCCACATTCTTTGTATCAAAAGTGTGTACGAATTTCTATTTTCTCAGACATGGGGTATGAGAACACCACCCGCCCCCCTCCCATCCGCCCCCGAAACAGTTAATGAGTTGTATGAGTAAACCATAAAGTTAGGAATAAAGGTACATGTTTAGCTGAAATCACTTAAATCACTTAATTACCATCTGGTACTTATTGCTCACTTGGCTATGGACTGACATGAGATAAATCAAGGATCATTTCATGTTACCGTACCTGGTATTTCTTTGTCATTGGTGCACCAGCAGCTCACATTCCAGTGAATAGCAATATCTTGTAATTAAGTGTTGTCTGCCTGTAAAAAGTACGGCCCATCAGTGGGCCATCTGAATGGAAATAACATAATTTTCTGAGGTTCATTTAAGATACAAGCCCAATGTGTCAACCAAGACCTGTGCCATTGCCATTATCCTCATGCAGGCACTTCATTTCAGGAAACATTATCATAATTAATCATATGTTATGCTCTTCTTTAAGAAACTTATTGGTGTGTTACAATCATTTTGACTTTTTAGTCTAATTTTCCCTTCTTAATGGAAACTACATGTATGAAATCAAATTCCTTATCTCTGTTGTCACAGCTACTAATGGTGTGCTCTGTCTTATGAAAAATATATCACTAGAATATCTTTCATGCCCACAGAAGTAGCAGCCTTACAAGAAACCTGCTGGTCAGCAAGTCAATGGGCACCACCAGAAAAGCAAAAGTGTTCTGAAGCACAGTCACTTGGATTTACAGGAATGCGTTAAATTTCCTCCACACTGGAAGACCTCATGAATACGAAGACCCATTCACAGTGTCCGAGGATGGGACCACGTTCGCCAGCTGCACCGAAATGATAGCAGGGGTGCTCATCGTGCAATTAGTAAGTATAATTCACTCACTGTATTTATTTTCATGTGTTTGTCATCAGCAAGATCTGTGCAACTTTGCAGTGCATTTATTTCCAACACACAAAACAAGCATCATTGCCAGAACTTGTGAAAGGCGCTGTCTTTAGGTGACACAGCAGAGGAATATCTCGCTTGAACTTCAGGTTAGATAATGTAGGCAGCAGGTTACTCAAAGCACAGGCAACCATCCACAAGCACAGGCAGTATCAGAACCAAGTTCAAGTTCTAAACTCTTCTTTATAAGTGGGTATACATTACTTAACACAAAACATATTGCTTACTTTTAAATTCACCATTTAATCACGATGCTACTATTACATAGCGTTGATGATTGACTCATTGATTTATTGATAGATAGACAGACAGACAGACAGATGAACATGAGTGTGGATCATAAGTGGAATGGTAGTGACAGGAGCAACTGAAGTACTCAGATAAAAGCCAGACCCTGTGCCATAGATAATACAATGACACTCCTGGCTGCACAAGTCACATGCAAAAACACATGGATATCAGTTTAGTAAACCTACTGTCTGTTTACCTTTCAGACCAACCACTCCTTCGGACCTTTCAAGAAACCAGCTCCTTGAACTCCGGGTCTGCAATTCCTCTCCGTACATGGAAAAAATCCTGAAAATGCCTCCATTGCTGCAATTCCTCACCCAGATCAGACAATAAATGCTGCAAATCCTCTAGTTCCAATAATAAGTCAAGTATATTTAGAAGGTTTTGTGTGAAGTAATAAGACATTTTAGTCAAAGACACATTTATATTGATTATCAGATGAAATATGCAAATTTGAGTTGCTACTGATATTGATTTGGTATTTAAGAAACATAGTCTTTTGAAGTGTTGTGAAACTTGAGAACATATTGCTCATAGATGAAACCAACGAATGGACAACCGATATGCACAAAAATAAATTTGTTGTTTAATCCTATATTCTGTTTTTTAGTATGATGTGATATACAGTACTGCTAAAATGTGTGGCACTTATGGCTCTCATATATGTGATTGGTATACAGATCTACACATGACTTTGGTTTGTATTGTATGCATTTATCTATTTATTGAACTGCTGGTGTATGTTTTAATATAGTCAAAATAAATATTAGTTCTAATTCCAATCGAAATTCCTGTACACACCATGACTGGTTCCATGTTAATACAGAAGCATGAAAGGTTGTTTAATGACTATTTCTGTATCCCATGGTTTTTACTATTTATTATGGATCTTTGTATCTGAGAAATAATAAATAAACAAATAAATAAGTAAATAAATAAATAAATAAATAAATATATAGTCGTTGATTCGTGTTACTAACAACTGGGTGTTTTCCGCAAGATACGAACTTTCCGCTGCCGAACGCCCCTGGCACCTGGCTAATGGTATAGTCCGCGAATGAGTGACGCAACACAGCAACAATTTGAAGTAGCCAATAGGAAAGCGTTACATAGTCACGTGGTCTTCAACCCAGCAGGCGATATTTCGCACCAGCGGCTTATGAAAGGTGGAGAGCGTTGCACGCGATGCTTTTTGAGTTTGAACCGGCGAAGAGTGTGAATGGTGATATCGTGGTACCGACATTTTTCAAGAAGTTCAGATTTTACAAGAAGCACAGACACGTAAGTACAAGAAATAAAACTAATAACTGTAAATGAGAATATGTGTTTGACAACGTGACATGAACACAGCTGTATTAATTATCTCTTGCTGAAATGAACGTTGTGCCGTGAAGTTATGAACATTCTCGCACGCAGTGATTTGAAGTATTGCCTGAATATTGTATGAGATGAATCCAAGCAAAAAATAATCGCTAGGTACACTCTGTTTACTGTTTCTTTTTGATTTCTTCCATGTCAGCGGCACAGAGCGTCTGTTCAAAGACGACAACGAAGTGAGAAATCTGTGTGCGGACGGCCCAAGTTGCAAAATGCGAGGCGTAAGAGGTAGGTTGTGTTTAGTCGTGCATTATTTTGCATAGTATAGACAGGTGGCTACTTACAAACTGAATTCTTAGTGGTTATAAAATTTGTACATAACAAATAATGGTATGCAGTCTCTGTTTTTTACATGTAGCCAAATGTCTCGTATGTTCAAGTGACACACATCGTCACTGAGCTTAGTGGCTGAGTAGGTTTGTAAAGAATACGGTATATGTTTCAGTTTTTATACAGTCGTGTTCCAATGTATGTAGCAAACATAGTGACATGCCCAGAAAGAATCCACAAAGGAAATATGAAACTGATGTAACAGTTAATTCTAAATGGTCCAGATAAACATGCAAGAGCTAATTTTGTGGAGCAGAGAGGGTAGGTGTTTAAGAAGGCTGTGTGATTTGTGAACAGAAAACAGGTTGCCGAAGAACTGAAGGTTAGATCCACATTTCATAAGTGAAATGGAAACTTGCCTGTGTTCAAAAAAACTTGTGTAGAATGAAGGAACAAAATAGTTATAGAATTATGTGCTGAACATGTAAGTATTATACATAACATGTATAATATTTATACTGTTATGACTAGAAGTAATGTGTACTGCAAATTAGAGCCTGGCTGTACTGTAGAGAGACATCTACTTGATGGGTGTATTGTCCTATTCAACTGGCAGCCTAGTTTAGACAAATTAAATAATAATTTGTGTCGTGTGAAATAATGTCGTATTTCTTTTCTGTGTAGGTATTTTGAAGTGTTTGGTGCCTTGTATAAGGCACCATTCACAGAATCCAGCAGAAGGATGTGAAAAGAAGAAGAAGAAAATGTGCAAGAGGGTAAGTAAAGAGCGGCCAGTGTGACAGTTCTTTGTATTTCTGGCATGTAGCTTGTGTCTGAGAAGAGAAGTGTTTATGCACTTGTGAGAATAATTGAATAGCAAATATGTACTGACATATCATGATTAGTCATTCTAGTTCAGTTATTGTTTTTAGCCAGTGTGGGTAAAGTGTTCCTGAAGTTGTGTGTGTGGTGTTGTGCTCAATGAGTTTGAATGCTTCAGTATTTAAGAGAGTGTTGTTTCCTCTATCAGGAAACCTGCAGAGAAGTACGCGACCAGAATGAGGATTTATTGAGGCAGATTGAGGACACTGAGAGAAGAGTGGAGGTAAGTTGCTTTTGTACATAGAGTGTGTAGTAATATTGGGTCCTTCATCTGAGGACTATGTACATGAAAATTATGGCACACTGTCAAGTAGTTCTCAGATAGATTTTAAAGCTGTTTTAATAAGAGTAATTTAAGCCCATGTGGGTAATTGCATTAACATGGCAAATGCCTGTACCTGTGCCTTTCATTGTAGCTACTGTCCTGAGTTACAGTCGTGCACTTAAGGCGTACTAGAATCATTTTGCACTTTCACGAATTATATGACTTTGTTCCTGTTTGTGTTATGTAACTGAGTCTCGTTATACAACTCACGTTAACAGCATGTAGCAGATCATCTGAGAGAAGAGAAATGCTTGTGCACGCACGTCAGTAATTAGTAGGAAGTGTGAATTAATGTATCATGATTGGTCCTTCTACTTTATGTATAGTTGGGACCTAGTGTTACCAAGTTGTTATGAAACCTGTGTGACTGATGTTCATATTGAGTGATTTGTCTTGCTTCAGTGTTTAATGGCTTGCTATTTACATCACCAGGAAATATGCAACCACTACAAGTCACAGATAGCTCTCGAAAGGCGTTGGCACTGCATGGAGGTGCAGGAGCTAGATATGGAGTTGAAGAATGTGCGGCAAGAAATGGTGAGTTGCCTATGTACACAGACTGTGCAGTATCGTTCTTTTCCGTTATTGCAAGAATGTATGAATGGTAGTTATGGCTGCCTACTCAATACTTGTGAGGTAAATTTTGAAGCTGTTTAAAATTAAGCCCTTCCAGGGAAATGGATTATGCAACAAACTCGTGTATCGATATGCAGTGGCTGAGATATGCTGTGTTACTGCCATACACCTGTGCTTGCACACATGCATCGTATATTCAGAGATATCAGAGAATGCAGGAAGAAAGTTGGTGAACATAAGTTAAAGGATTCCAGGAAATCTATAAGTTCAAGTATTATTGTGCATAGTTGAATGGAAAGTGGGTAGCAGATGTTTCCAGATTTTTGGATTGTCTTTTGTGCCTTTTGATGCTGAAGACAATTGAACTTGTACTGTATGTTTATTGTAATCTTCTGTCCCTCCAAAACGAAGGAAATGCGTTCTCAGAAATCATGTCAAAGAATGTGTGGTACATGTTTGTTGTGTGTGTGTGGTTGTATCCTACTTATATTCATGGCTATTGCTTTTGTTGCACCCATGTCAGTAATTAGGAAATGTGAATTAATGTATCGTGATTTGTCCTCCTTTACGTATAGTTGGGACTGATGTTCATGTTTTGTGATTTGTGTTGCTTCAGTGTTTAATGGCTTGTTATTTACGTCACCAGGAAGAACTCAGAGGTTACAAGTCGGCATTAGCTGCGGAAAGGCGTCTGCACTACATGGAGGTGCAGAAGCTAGTGATGGAGTTGGAGAATGTGCGGCAGGAAATGGTGAGTCACCTACATATGCAGACCACACAGTATCATTGTTTTCCATTATTACTGTGTGTTTATCGTAAACTTTTGTCCCTCCAACAACCAGGGAAATGCATTCTCAGAAATAATTTCAAAGAATGTGTGGTGCGTGTTTGTTGTGTGTGTGTGGTTGTATGCAACTTATATTCATGGCTCTTGCCTTTGTTACAGGCCAAGAAATCACCACCTCCTGAAGGAGATAACATTCTTGAAGAACCAGGAGAAGGTAAGAACTTGTATTATTGTGTTCCAGAATTCACAGACAAATCTTATTCATAATTGAGTGATTTATATGAAGCTTTACATAAGTCTGTAACAGAAACTAACTTTATTTTACTGTCTGTGAAAATGAAAAGTGTGTAGGTGGTGTGTGGGTTGAATTATGGATTGAAGATGGATATTCTACGTTTTAAAATGTAAATGGTTTTATTTAACTTTGCAACAGTCTGTAGACGAAGTTATGTATTCTCGGTTGTCCTATGGTACTCATGTTTGTTGTGCTTGGGACAGCACTGTGTCTTTCTAATTGATGAGGTTGCATGATAACATCTCAGATCACATGTACTGTCAGGAAGGTAGAACAGTGTTCTAACTTTGTAGTGGACCCTGAGAGTTAATTGTAATAGCTCTTTTTTCCAATCCACGTTACTCTTATGAAATATATTGCGCGGAAAGTTGGGTATTTTACTTTCTGTTAGGAAATAAATCTAAATGTCTTCCTCATCCTTGGAGATTTTAGGTTCCCATGGCAGTGAGCATTAAGATTATGGCCTGATGAGTTGTGACACCATGTAGTGTGGTGGACTGTACACCATGCATTACAGTAGACCATAGTCTTAATTACACTGTCAAGTTTTTGAAGCTATATTTGCACCTCAGAATGATGGCTGTAACAGATTACAGTGTAGTTGTTTGTTTCTTGCTGTTGAGATAGTCCACATATCTCCTGTGCATTACACAGTGCTAGTACGTAATCATTGCTCGCTAGATACCAGAATGCTTTTGGCAAAAATAAGCATTATCTCTTACAGATATTTTTGACTGTTACTGTAAAATGTAACCAAAAGTTGCTGGGGTCTGCTGCTAGGTTATCTTGCAATAATTACAAAGAGAGGTGCAAGAATAGTTTTGGTCTTATCTGACCAAGGTTTGTGCTACAAAACTTGGAGACAAGCAGCATGTTGTGTGTTGTCCATGTGAGGTTAGAAACACAAAACATCACTAGATACTTTGTGCATGTGTGATCTCTCAGTGGCAGTTGGGTACATAGATATATGTGGAGTTATGATTTGGGAATTTCAAAATATAAGCACATTGTACTGGCATTGTCTCATATTCACAGTGAAGATATTTTCACCATAAACAAAACATGTTTTGCCATTATTAGTGTTGTGGATGATCAGTGTTGACAAATTCTGCTGCCTGAGTTTGTCAGGTTTCTGAATTTTGACAAGCTAGGATTTGTATAGAATTATTTTTACATTAGTGTTTGCATTCCATACATTTATTATAATTTTAGCAAGTGTGTATGTTACAAAACATCCTTTCTCTTAATAATACTGTAAGTAAAATATATAGAGTAATTGTATATATTTATTCAGTTGAAACTTACGGAGATGGTTGTGTTGCAGGCATCGAGGGAGAAGAATGTGGTAAGAAGTGGTGTGGCCAGTATGAAGCTATTAAAGTCCTGGGCAGTGGAGGATTTGGCAAAGTCCTGCTGGCCAAAAGGAAATCAGCAGGTGGCCCTGGCTGCAACCAAGAAGTCGTCGCCATCAAGGTTGTAGCTAAAGAAGATGACCGCGACCTTGTCGAGAAGGAAGTTCTCATGCGAGCGGTTGGCCACCCCTTCCTGGTGCAGTTGCTCTCATTCTTCCGTACTAAGGTATTTGCAGTTTTTTGAAATATTCATGTCTTCAGACAGTTACTAGTAGTGAAATTTACCAAAAGTATCAAAGTATAGTGATATTTCTGCAAGTATGTACAGTGTCTGTGGGACTGTACTGACTAGTTGTTATTGTTACTTTACTGGTCGCAAACCAAAAATTGAGGAATATACCATCAACCAGAACTGTATTTTTATGGTTATTTAATATGTTATGTGACATGGTACGGCTGCCATCAGATGTATCAAATTGGAAAATGCTTTGAGGAAGGGTAATTATAACGGTAATTAGAATAAGATCTTATTCTTCACAATGGCAGTAGGATCTATGACCTTCTTATTTCTGATGTAGGTAATGTTAATGTATAGAAAACAGTTATCTTGTAAGATTTCTGTAGCCAGTACTCCTGTTGATGTTGTGTATCAACTTGCCTCAGTTCTGTGTCTGTTTCTATGTAGTAAATTTCGTGTAATAATCTGTGGACTGATTATCATGGTTTATGTTGTGTGTTTCTTGGATGATGATTCTGGAAGTAAAATTAAAGAAGAAGGCAATTTAAATGTAAAGTGGTTGTGAAGAGTAATGGTAAATATGTGCGGAGAATGTGAATATTCTTACAGTTGGAACTATGTGGACTTTTTACTGACTTTGAATAAGGCTTGGTCATGTAGGTATTATAACCAGAAAGTATATAATAATTTCAAGTTACTAAATTCAGAAAACTTGTAGAATTTTTGCATTGGTTTATGTTAAAAATATAAAGTGAACTTACATGGGGTTTCAGCATAACCCTTTTATGTGCTGTAACAATACCTAAATCAGAAATATAGACTTTTTTTTTAAAGATACTTTTGCCACTGTAAAGAATAAGGTCTTATTCTGTAACTGAAAATTACTGTTGCAGTTCTCGTTCCTCAAAGCATTTTGTGATTTGATATACCTGGCTATGGCCAGAAAAGGCCAAAACATGAAGTAGGGTGTATTAAGTAACCATATAAATTGAGTTGTGATTGATGGTATATTCCTCTATTTTTAGCTTATATTCTTCAAATGAAGCTTGCTAGTTATGTTTTACCATATCATTTGTCAGGAAAAAGAGTATTCAGTATCCTAATTACTGGTCACAAAAATGTGTATTTGTATTGCACAGACAGATGTTCCTCTCTCAGAGAACACACATACATGTATGACAGCTCGTGAACACTGTTGCCTTCCTCTCCATTCATCATGCATAATTCTGACTGTATGTTATCTAAACCAGTGCTTGTCAACCCTTTCCTCTTTTGCACCGCTATCACGCACAGAGAACTTGCATGTACCACTAGGCACTGTACTTGTTTCCATCTGGTGAAAAAAATACGTTAGAAAAACTGCGAAGTATTACTGTGTTCTGTTGCTTGGTACTTAGCCCCCCACTCCATCAGTGGAATTTCATGTTAGTGGATTTGGACTTGTCTCTCTCCTGCTTTTTGCTTCCTGTTACACCCACAGAATATTGCAACCAAATGTTGAAGGTGGTGAGTTTGCAGGGGATGTCTCTTGTTTTTTAGTAGTCACAGTTGTTAAAGATGTACGTGAAGAACCAAGAAGTAGAACCATGATATTCTAGGTTCCTCATTTCCTCTGCTGTGACATACTGTATGACATTTTAAAACATGTCACAATATCGGATTGTCAGTTGTGATTAGATGTCGGAGGGGAATTGTTTCTCTTTGAATAATAAAGTAGTGTTTAGTTACCATGTACACCATATAAATGCTTTAATTGAATAGTTTTACAACAGATTTAATAGTGCAATTAAAATATTTGAAATTGCATTGTGAAAACAAGAATAATTTCCAAATTTGTTAGTGCACCACTAGATGACCTTACACATACCACTGCAGGTTTCGCGGTATCATGGGTTAAGTCAAGAAGCAGACACTGATGTTCTAAAATGGTTTTCCTTTCTTTTCTCTTTCTCCTCCCCTACTGGATGGATGACTTGTAAAACCTGGATGTAAAAGGATAAATGAGGCTGTTTGGAACTGTGTACTGTGTGATAATGACTGTGGCACTTTGTTTGCAGAGATCACTGTACTACGTAATGGAGTACCTGGAAGGTGGTGATATGTTCTGCTTCTTGACACGCTGTGGGCCATTCCCTGAGGAAGCTGCTCGATTCTGCATAGCAGAGATTACTTTGGCTGTAGAGTTCCTGCACAAGTATGGCATTGTGCACAGGTGGGCATCCTTTTTTCTTCTTATGTCCTATTCTCATTTAAATGATTCTCAACAGATCTGCATACTGTTCATATTTAATACATAAGAGAACATGTGAAATATGTATACTTATGTTCAGTAAGTTCGGGTTTAAACCAGCAATACTGTGTGAAATTTTTGTGTCTAACCCTCCAAATTTGGCAGTACACAAGATCTCCAAATATTATCGTGCAATTTACATACTATGTTCACACCGATACTAATTTTCTGCGTATACAAATCATCTGTTCAAAAAGCTAATGTTCAGCAGAGATATGATACTGCTCATCATTTTCATAATGGTATTGCTGCTATAAACAGCACAGGAGCACAAACTATTTTTTGTTCTTATATTACAGTGAGGAAATTTTTCTTGCCGTGAGGTACAGATGGTAATGAGAAGAAGGTTTTGTCATGGGACAGTGTTTCATATGTTGATGAAGTATGTAAAATGGAAATTTTAGTTCAGTGAAACAGTCAAAAATGAAGAATTTGCCATATTACTATGACTTTTATTAGCTGTGCATTGTACTTTACCACTTTAACACCATTATCATTACCATCTTCATGTAAATTCTCATTCCCACTTGTTCGTTTGAAAATATCCTCTCTCCTCAGTTTTGCATTAAAGTCTCCTAACGGAATTTTCATATGGTGCTTAGGAATGTGACTGAACATATGCTATAATTCCTCATACAAACTGTCCTTTTGAGTGACCAATTTATCCTCAGCTGTTGCATGTGCATTCAGCTTTTTCAAGAAATGCATAATAATAATGTTACATTACAACTGTGCAAGTCAAAAAAGCATGAGCTCAGCAGGTGATCTTCAGAATGTGCTGGAGGACTCTTGTGAGGAAGTTGTGGACAACTTGAACTGTGAAAAATGTGCTTAAGGAACGGCTCCCTCTGAATTTCACACCCATGAAATTTAAAGAACTTAATAGGACTGAGAAGGATTGTTATTTAATAAAACTGTGTGTATTTATGTGTCCTCTTTTTAGCCACCCTTTTGTGGTCAGTAAGTGGGAAATGTCCCCTCTTGTGATGCATTTATGGTCGCCTTAATATACATATTCTGCCCTGACACTGATGGTGCCATATTTCACTGTAGGTGTCTGATAGTAGGAAGCACACTGTCATACTGAAACCTGCTGTATTAATTTGCATGTGGTACATGTCTTTTATTTGCAGAGACATAAAACTGGAGAATATACTGCTGGACAGAGACGGCCACTGCAAATTAGCCGACTTTGGCTTGTCCCAACGAGGGATTTTTAATGGGATTAAGGCAAGGACTGCCGTTGGAACAATAGGCTACATGGCCCCAGAGGTAATTATAATCTTCTGTTTTAAATGTGATTCTTTTGTATTCTGTAGAGTAATTTTACTTTTGTATTAACATTTTAGCTCCTATATCTGACCTTAGGCAGATAGACATGCGTTGTCCAAACGCCCGTATCTCTCTATGGTCAGATCAGGACTCTGCACAAAAGAAAATGTAGGGAAGCTTTTTGAACTCAGTTTTACTACATGGCGTGTATTGCATTCAGTAGATGATGCTTGAATCTTCATTTTGATTTCTTTGCTTTCACATATATTGCAGACAGTCTTTCTTTGTTATTTTTTGTGGGGAATTTCCAAGAACAAATAAAAATGATGGGCCAGCAGTTTAGCGGGCAATTCAGGTACTGGGGCGAATGTGTTAATGTTGTTGTGATGTTAAAATGAGTTTCTCATCCTTTATAAAGTCATTACTGTTATTGAACAGATAAAAGTATAGAAGAAACTAAGTTTTTAATTTTGCCCTAATGTATATGCAGATTATTCAGCGTTTGAGTTACGGACCTGAAGTCGACTGGTGGTCTGTTGGAGTCGTCACGTATCTGCTGATGATGGGGCATCTCCCCTTTGACCAGGAGACATTCTGCTATGACGTTCTCCACTACCCCATGCGATATCCATGGGGGCTAAGCTGCAACGCTAAATCCATACTCCAGATGGTGAGTACAGTTAATATCAAGACTGAGGCATCAGGAATACCTTACACTCTTTTTAAGGTAGTGTTCTTCCACATTTACAGGCACTGATTGTATTTCCATTATTAAGAAGGTTTGTGCTTGTGGATCTAGGGAAGAATGTTTCTACTTTGGATGTTTGTGATTTATCTTAAATTTGTGTATGTGTGACACATTGTATCACACAAGCACCTGCCTAAAGGCCATTCTGACTCTAAGATTTTAAGGAACTTCTAGGTCCCCTGCCCAGTAATCTTTTCAAAACTTGAAATGAATCCTTTTTGCTTCACTGTAACTGTGTGTATCTCATCTGTATTCATCCACTGTCACAGTATTATCACCACATAACACAGTTATTTAGTGCTTAATTGTGCGTAATTTGCTGTGACTGACATTTGTAACATACGGTCCTACATACTTTATATGCTGCACTTTACTGTGTGTTTGCATTCATATGGAATGCAGATATGGTATTTGGCACTGAAACATCCGCATGTTCCCTGTTCCGATACTCTGCCAATTTCACCAAGGCTGAAATTTGTATGGTGTCATAATTAAGTATTTTCACTGTAAGTTTATGCCATCATGCGTGTGCTCTGACAGAATGTGCGCAACACACTCTCAACACATGAAGTGAAAAGCACTGAATATGGAGGCTTATTTTCTGACTTAACAAGTTGGACACACATGTTTCTTCAGATACTTAAATACAAAAGTAGCATCAACACTTCATCATAGCTGTGTTGATGGGTGATGTTAACACACAGGGAGAAATTCTAAAAAAGGGGGATTTGCTAGGGGCATACTTCTACACAGTACGTGCTGTATCAGAAACAATAGTCTGACTACAGCCTCACCATTTATGTTGTAACATCAACAGATGTTTCAAAACTGTGAATCTCTTGTGCACAAAATTTCTCACTAGCACTTGCAATAATGTAATTTCTGTTATCAGGTGCCCCACCGTTGTGTTGACCAAAACTCTTCTTTCCAAAATATGCCCTTTCAAGATTCTTGACATCTCAACAAACAGGACATCCTTTGCATATTCCTGTTGCAATAAATATCTGGTCACACTACTCTTTCACGTCCTGTGCTTTGAGTGTAATTTTTCTTTCTAAGGTATTTCATTTTAACTGTGCCTAAATGGTTGTTGTGGGATTCATGTAATCATGATGGTAAGGGGTAATTAAGACTGATGTGTCCATAGTTTTAACGTATCTGTTCCGTGGAGAATTTGATTAGATTTGACTGGATTAGACAAGAGGCATAGTTATGTTGAAAACTAGCTTTTAATCAGCTCTTGAATTTGATATTGTCTGAGGAAAAAATTAACAGATGCTTCAAGTAACTGGTGTCTGGATTCACATTACAGTACTTGCATCATTAACTGAATTAAATTATTAAAAATTACAGAAGTCATATATCATGATACTGTGTAGCAACATTTATGCTATTAATGCTGCAGTTATAATCTGCCTACTGCACCTGTATATCAGCAAGTCCTGTATGAGTAACAGATAGTTTGTTTCCAATCTTGCAACAGTTTTGAGTGGCACAGATGATGTGAGTGGAGTGTAAATTGATTATTTATGTTTTGTTATTGTCAGTTCCTGATCAAGGATCCAACAGGGCGTCTGGGAGCGAATGGCGATACAGCTGCCATTCGAGGACACCCTTTCTTTGAGACAACAGATTGGGACGGACTCATTGAAAGGCGTGTTGAACCTCCATGGAAACCACTGATTGAAGAAGTAAGTGTTAACAGCTTCTGTATTCATTTCCTATCATAAGTGGGTTTCATTAAAATGACATGTTATAGGGGCATGTAACAGTCCTGTAGGCAGTACACTTCTGTAAATTGATGAATCTTGTTGTAGATTCTTTGTATATATTTTGGCGTGTTTATGGCACTGATGCCCAGTGGCCCAATAAAATGAGTGAAGTATAAATTTATTTATTTATTTATTTATTATCTTCTGTC
>BLKM01000589.1:53822-64456 GCA_013340265.1 Coptotermes formosanus | reverse complement strand
GTGGGAATCTCGTTAATCCATTCATGCGCGTCACTAATTAGATGACGGAGGCATTTGGCTATAGCTATAGCGTTTGACCGCTACACTTACCGCCTTTCGGTGGGGCGGGGGACCTATAACAACATCTCCCGGCTTGTGCTGCCTTGCGAATGTGCTAGGGCAGCGAAAACTTCGCACGGGGAGACCAACAATATATGGAAATAAGAGAATAACGAGAAATAAATCTGAAGGGGTGGTTACACAATTACATAGTCATGAATTTAAGTGCTGTCTGAACCAATGCCAGGGGATATGTGAGCTGTAATGGAAGAACCTCAACAGGGTCCTCTTTCGAGGAGCAGAACTTGGACAGGCACCACATTGAAGGGGCCTGGACACGGGGAACCTCGTGAAGGTGTCTGCCCGGCCACATTTTCTTTGTGGGCCGGCCCTGCGCCGTGTTGTTGTGCAACACGACTCGCACCCCAAGGTACAGGGGCAGGGAGTGCGACGCACATTCACTCTCTCGCCCTGGGCCTGGGGGCTAAGTAGGTGTTCTTTATTGCAATATTAATACAGTGTTACAGTGTTTGTAAATTGTGACAATATAGAAGCGTGCTTACAAACGACCTGTGTATAGACAGACACATGATATAGCACTTGAACGGATATAATATGCAGATGTATAGGTTTATGGTTAAATAGAATAATAAATAAGTTAACAATAAATATGATGTATAAATAGGTATGATGTATAAATAAGTCTCTGTATAAATATATAAATATGAAAAAAGTGGGTATATGTAAATAAATAAATAAATAGATAGACAAGTAAATAAATAAATATATAAATAAGTATATACATATATGAAATTGCTGTGTGTACAAAGCTTGGTGAGCAGTGTGATGTTAAAGCAGGTAGGCATTGGGCAGACCCAGTAGTTCGTCGAGAGATTAGGTGTCCGTTTGTGGAGTGCCTCTTCTTGGTTTGTCGTAGTCCAGGAAGCCGTGGTACACTTCAATTGAGCTTCTGAGCACCGTGAGGGCAATTGTGATGTACGTGTGTCGGTCGTCAATTCCCAGGTCTCTGAGGGAGAGGATGGTACTTTCCGGTAGTGCCCCCCTCGTTCCTACCACTACGGGTAGAACCTTCCCTGCCCTGACGCCGATTGTTCCAGCTAGGGTCTCTAGCAGTGATGAGTACTTTTCGATCTTACTTCTGTGACCCTCAGTGAGGTTGCCTCCATCCTCGTGGCGGACAGTGACGTCGACCACGTGGACCCTTCCCTGGTTGACTATTACCAGGTCCGGTTTGAGGTTGGTGCCCTCAGGTGTCTGAAGCGTCGCTTCCTCGATGATACTTATATCGGTGCTTTTCGCCAGCCTCGAAGAGACTATATCTCTTATCTCGTTTTGGCGTCTGATTCTCTGCGCCTTCGTGTGGATGCACTGCCCCAGGATGTGACCTAGGGTCTCTTGGCTGACCTTGCATTTGCGGCATTTTGTCGATGCTTGCGGTATGGCTTTGTTTAGTGTTACCTTATCCGCAGTTACGCAGCCACGTAGTCGAAGGGCCGTGAGGAATCTGCTCGGCTTGAGCAGGCGTGGGTTATAGAGCCACGCGTTGCCTAGCCTGTCGTTAGCGAAGGAGTGTGCCCCCTTCCCCTTGGAGCTCAGGGATTTCCAGTTGTTGAGCTCTACCTGCTTCTGCTTCTTTTTATGGCTGTCGATTTGCTGGAAGGTCAGTCCAGGCCATTGTAAGCGGATGCACTTTGCCATTCGCTGTAGTCGCCCTTCTAGCTGCGTTGCCGAGGCCACCGCCTGAGCGACCGGATCCAGACTATTGAGAAATAAGATTCCTTGCTTCAGTGTGTTGCAGATTGCTAGTGTCTCGAGTTTTGGGATGCCCAGGCCCCCGTCACGTTTTCCTGTGTAGAGGAGACCGTTGGGGGTATTTGCAGGGAGGTGTAGGATGTCCTTTACTATAGTTCGGATTTCATCGTCGATTGCACGGATGGTGGTTATGGGAGGGGCTGCTATGGAAGTCTTGTGGAGGTAGTGGGGGATGATGTAGGTAGTTAGGAGGGAGAGCTTTTGGTGCGGTTTTAGGGGTGCTGCTCGTAGTCTGTGGAATGTGGAGCGCATATCTGCAACGATGTGTTTATAGGTGATGCCGAACCAGGGAGATACTCGACCTCCAAGGTATGTGACGGAGTCGTCGGCAGTGCAAGCCGGGATGACTTCTCCATTGCGTAGGCGGAGCTGGGCATCTTTCAGGTACCATGAGTCCTTTGTCGGGGTGATTTGGAACGAGGAGCATTTACTCGCGGAGATCTGCATTCCGAGTCTGGATAGGTAGTCCTCCGTGTGGGCTAGAAGGGCGATGGCGTTCTCTCTATTGTTGGCCAGTAGGAAGAGGTCGTCAGCGAATGCCATCGTGGATATCTGCGTCCTGTCGTTTATTTGGAACCCTTGCATTTTTTCCAGTTGATCCAGCAGCGGGTCCAGGACGACGTTGAAGATAAAGGGTCAGAGGGGGTCTCCCTGTTTCACCCCCCGCTGCAGGGAAATCTCAATCTTAGCTCCCCCATGCTCGATCGTGGTGTTAACCTCTTTGTAGGAGGCGAGTATTATGTTTCTCGCCATTTCCGGGAGATGCTTTACGCGTAGGTCTGCGTCGATCGCTTGATGGGGGAGGGTGTCGAAGGCCTTAGAGATATCGAGTTGAACGGCCACAAGGCCCTCTGACTTTTTGGCGAACCGGATAATTTCGTTGAGGTAGTGGATGTTGTTGAAACAACCGGCTTCGTAGGTGAAACCTTTCTGTCTAGGGGAGAAATGAATGACCGACCTCAGGGTTGTGTCGATTATTCCCCAGAAGAGCCTTGATATTATAGAACTTATTGTGATTGGTCGGTAAGTGCTTACTTGGCTGGGGTCTTTCCCGGGTTTCGGGATTAATATTGTCCTGTTTCCTCGCCAGCGTGTTGGTAGTGTGGCGCTGGCGAGGAAGAGATTGAAGAGTAGTGTCAGGATCTCCTGAGACAGTGGAGATGACAGGTGCTTTTTCTCGAGGCTGTCAGGTCCCGGTGTCGTATTGTTTTTCATGGATCTCAATCTATTCTTCACATCTTTCCGGGAGATGGCCTGAAATATGTCGGCCATGTTTAGCTCATCTCGTTGGAAGCTACCCTCAGTTGAGAAGGGAAGGTCTACATGGGGGCGCGTGCTCCATAATTTCTTGTATAGAGCTTCTATATCTGCGCTCCGAAGTGGCGGCCCCTCCATCTCCAGCCATGGGACTCCTTCCCTTATATGCTTGGCCAGGAGACTGGGGGTTTTCTTGTATAGGTCTTGGGTGCGCGGGTATTTATATTTCTTTTGTGCCCGTTTCCCTTTTCGACCCTGTTGCTGAGTCTTTGGTTTGCGGGCTCTACGTGCCCTGGAGGGTGTGCTGTTTTTGAGGTATAAAATCACTTTATCATATAGTTCGTCAACCGTGGTCTGTATATTCTCTGCTCTGTCATCTCTTACTGCCTGTAGGGCCAAGGCTATGTTGTGGGCGAGGGCTTGACCCTTCTCCGTCACGTCCGCGTGAGCAGTTTTCGTCGCTAGTGCAGTGTGGATTAAGTGAGTTCTCCAATCCCTCTCGCTGGAAGGGCATGCGGGTGGTTCCTCCGTGGTTCCCCAGTCCGAAGGCTGGGATGATGCAGTGACTGTTTCTTCGACCTGTGGCAGACAGTCAGGTCCGATTCTGGGAACATGTCTTGAAGGCTGTCATTGAGATTTGTGGTAGGTTCCAGGGTTCCCCGATGGCTAGGTGGGAGTGCCAACTGGGGGGAGCGGTTGTCTGCCCTTGTGTTGTTGCCCATTACGCTGCCTGGTTGGCTACCAGGCATGATGGCGGCATTGCTTGTGTGTCCCAAAAGAATCTGATATGTGGTTTCTTTCCTCTTATCCCGTATTTGCTTGAGGGATTTAGATGGGAGGAATGCCTGCATTCTCTTTGCTATTTTGCCGTCTCCTTTGAATTCATGTTCCAAGCGTAGCATTGTGTCGATTTCCCCTTTGCTCCAGATTTTTCCGAAACCTGTGGCGGGAGGGCGGGAGGTTCCCCGGGTCGCGCCCTCCTTCCGTGCGTCGTTTCTGCGAGAGGGGTGTACCAGTCTTTCGTGCTGGGACAGCCCCCTTTTGGTTTTGAAGGTTCTGGTGCACTCGTTGCAAAGGAACATGCTGGAGTCTGGTGTGGTCGGACCCTTGCACTTCGGCATATGACATGACGCCGCGTGTTTGGTTTTGTACAACTTCTTACACGCCGAGCATCGGAATGCGATGCTTAGCCCAGGGTGCCGTTCTCTGTAGTGCTGTATGGCGTTGTTGAGGTTGATTGTGAGAAAGGTCCCCCGTTGCGCCTGGACGCAGAGTGGGCAGTCTCGCGGGGTGAACGGAAGGTCTAGCGTGACGTGTCTGTCCTGCAATCTCGGTGTTGTGGTTCTAGGTTGTGAATAGCCGTTGTCCATAGGTTCGCCGGTATCGTCGAGCTGAGGCCCCCTGCTTGGCCGAGGCCTACGACGGGGGGTGGGACCGTGTCCCCCGAAGTCCGAGGCGTCGCATCTGTCGCTGAAGGCTGGATGATCAATCCCACGGGGAGCCAGCCCATGGGAAGCCTCGCTGACTGATTGCTACCGCAGGGTCCGCAGGTAACCGTCTCTCAGGTGGCGTGAGCCAGTCCTCGTCAGTGTCCCAGGGCATCCGTGCGTCCTGAGTTGCGGGGTGAGGCCCCCGCAAGAGAACTCGTGGTGTAGGGGAAGGCCAAGGTGGACTAGGCCTTTTTTCTGAGTTTGGCCGTCGAGCAGGAAGCGTGCCAAGGCGACACTTCCGGCCGACGTTTCCAGCGGGGCCACGAGGAGGCACCCAGAAGGAGAAGAGAGTCATAGTTACTTATCCTTTGACAGATGTACCGCCCCAGTCAAACTCCCCGCCTGGCAGTGTCCTCGGATCGGATCACGCGGGGCTATGGTGCGGCAGGCCGGCGGGGGGCGGCGACGGCGAGGCTTCCACACGGACCGCGCGCGGGGGCGGGAGGCGAACCCCCCGCGAGAACCGGACGGCCGTGTTGGGGCACGCGCCGAACGCACGCGCGCACACTCGGCTCTGGCCGCTTCCCCGTGCGCTTGGTGCGAGAACACCGTGACGCCGGGCCTCGTGAGGCTTGCGGCGTACGCGCTCCGCCCAACCGAGTAAGTAAAGAAACGATGAAAGTAGTGGTATTTCACTTCCGACGGGCTGGCATGGTGACCAGCCCGACTCCCACTTATGCTACACCTCTCATGTCTCCTTACAGTGCCAGACTAGAGTCAAGCTCAACAGGGTCTTCTTTCCCCGCTGATTCTTCCAAGCCCGTTCCCTTGGCAGTGGTTTCGCTAGATAGTAGATAGGGACAGTGGGAATCTCGTTAATCCATTCATGCGCGTCACTAATTAGATGACGAGGCTTTTGGCTAGTTCTATAGCACTAACGGCGCTGCACTTACCGGTATTGTTGGGCCCAGGGACCGCATAACATCTCCCGGCTTGGACTGCCCTGTGAGTTTACATTAGACAGTCACTCTTCGCACTGGGAGACCAACACGTTACCCCACTTATCTCCTAGCCAACGGGATATTAGGGCTTTGGTTGGAAGAATCAGTAACAGGGTCCATTTAATGGAAGCAGATCTTTGACAGACCGACCCTTAAGGCGGCCTGGACGCGGGGAACCGCGTGAAGGTGTCTGCCCGGTATATACCAGCCCTGCGCCGCTGTATAGGTGGTGCGACTCGCATCCCAGGGCATTATTTTTTCCTATACTCAACGGCTTATAGCCGTTAGCCCTGGGAGCTATTTCATTGTGTGAATAGAGATCTGTAATAACTATAGGTATATACAATATACATAACTATGTGTAAATATAATCTGGGCATAGAATCTGTATAAATACTTTGAATAAATATATATCTTCAATATATATAATATGTATAAAAACGTAAATAAATAAATATTAAATCTGGCAACAATCTCTGTAAAAGCTTTTCCACGACCAGCGTGGTCTGTATGTACGCGTCCAGCGCGTTGTAGTCCATGAATGTGTGATATAGCTCAATTGAGTGCCTGAGAGCTATGAGCGAGATCGTTATAAGCGACCCGCGTTCCGTGATGTTGATCTCTCTTAGCGATTGCTCTGTGCTCTTAGGCATTGCCCCTCTTGTTCCGACCACTATAGGAAGCACTGATCCCCGTTCCACTTGTAATTGGATCGCTAAGTTTTCCAGGAGCGGGGTGTATTTCTCGACTTTGCTCTTAAACCCTTCCTCTAGGTAACCTACATCCTCATGGCGGACTGTTACATCGACCACGTGGACCCTTCCCCGGCTGACTACCACCAGGTCAGGTTTTAGGTTGCTTCCTGTCGGAGTTGGGATTGAGGCTTCTTCAATTATTTGAGCTTTCTCACTCATGTTTGCCACTCGTTTTGACACAAAGTCACGTATTTCATCGTGGCGTTTGATTCGTTGTGCCTTTGTATAGACACACTGTCCCAGAATATGGGCCAGGGTTTCGTTGCAAACTCTGCATTTCCGGCACTTCACATTCGTCTGCGGCACCACCTTGTTCATAGTGACTTTATCACTTGTCGTGCCACTCCTCATTTTTAGCGCTGTTATGAAACGACTAGGTTTTAAGAGGCAGGGGTTGTATAGCCACGCATTACCAACTCTGTCCTCACTAAATGACGCGACTCCCCTGCCCTTAGACTGCAATTGCCCCCAGCTTTTTAGCTCATCCTTCTTTTGCCTCCTTTTGTAAGCGTCAATGGCTCTGTAGTTTTGTATTGGCCATTGTAATCTTATCGCCTTTGCAATACTTTGCAGCCTCTGTTCCAGCTTCGTTTTATGAAGGAGTGCATGGATTGTCGGTTCAAGTGTGTTTAGCAAGGTGATGCCCTGTTTGAGTGCCGTGGTTGAGGCTAGAACCTCTAACTGTGGTATACCAAGTCCCCCATCTCTCTTACTGCAATACAGTAACCCATTTGGAGTACTCATGGGGAGATGGAGGATCCCTTTTGTGTGGTTGCGGACTGCTTGGTCCATGGCTCGGATGGTAGTGATGGAGGGTGTTGCTAGGACTGTTTTGTGGAGGAAGTGGGGGATTATATTGGAGTTGGTAAGGAATAATTTCTGGTGGGGTTCTAGGTGGGCCATCCGACAACGTTCTAATGTGGACTTCAGCTGGTCCGTAAGGTCTTTGTATTGCAGCCCGTACCAAGGTGAGATGTTGCCCCCCAGATAATTCAGTGAACTATCAGCGCTCGAGGAAGGCATTTTGTCGCCAGTAGTCAGCTGCAAGTCCGGGTTGGCAACATACCATGAGTCCTTGGTACGTTTAATGTGGAATGTTGCGCATTTCTCGGCTGCTATGCGCATTCCAAGTTGGCACAGGAATGATTCCGTGTGCTGCAGTAGGGTTTGTGCATCTTCCTTCGCGGTAGCTAGTAATATTAGATCATCCACAAAGGCTAGTGCTGAGATGTTGTGATTTTCATCAATCTCGTATCCCTTCATTCTTTCGAGTTGCTCCAGCAGCGGGTCCATTATGGCATTGAAGATGAAGGGTGAGAGTGGGTCCCCCTGCTTAACTCCACGTCTCAATGCGACCTCTGTTTGCGATCCGCTGTACTCAATAGTTGTTTTCAGGCTTGTATACGAGTTCATGATGGTCTCCCGTACGTATTGTGGGAGGCCGAGGCGGCATAAAGCTGCCTCAATGGCCTTATGAGGGACTGTGTTGAAGGCCTTTGCTATGTCCAGCTGGACTGCGACTAAGCCGTCGTGGTCCTTGGCTGCTTTGATAGTTTCGTTCAAAATGTGGACATTGTTAAAGCAGCCGGTCTCGTGTACAAAGCCTTTTTGCCTAGGTGAAAAAGAGATCACCTCTCGGAGCTTTTTGTCCACTATGCCCCAGTATGTACGGCAAATGAGCGAGCTGATCGTCAGAGGTCTGTAGTTTTGGACCCTGCTGAGATCTTTCCCCTCTTTGGGGATGAGGATCGTTCGATTGGTGTTCCAGGCTTTTGGTTGGGTCTTGCTCACCAGGATAATATTGAAAACGATCCGCATGATTTCTCTCATGTCCAGAGAGGATATATGTTTCCTTTCAATTCCGTCCGGCCCTGGGACAGTGCTTTTTCGCATGCGCTTTATCCTTTCAGTAATATCCTGTGCCGTGATTGTTTGGAACACCTCACATACCTCCAGGGCTTTCTGGTCAGATTCGCTGACGGCGAAAGGAATAGTTATTTCAGGTTGCGTCCCCCACAGAGGGGTATAGAAGGATTTCACTTCCTCTACTTTGGGGGAACGAGAATCCTGCTCGTCTAGCCATGGTATGCCTTCTCTCATGTATTTGGCCAGGAGGCTAGGATTCTTTCGGAAGAGTTCTTGCGTTCTGGCATATATGTACTTATTCCTCTTCCTTTTGCAACCCGCTTGCGTTTTGGACTCTCTCGTCCTCTTGCGCTTCTTTGCTCTCATGGACCTCTTAGGCTTTATATGTGCTATGACTTCTGCATAAATATCATCTATCAGAGCTTGTGTAATGAGGTCCCCATTCTCGCTCATAGCTGCGAGGTTTGAGATCATCCTAGAATGGAGATCTCTGTACTTATGGGACAGGGCAGTGCTGTCCCGAGATTCGGCGAGAGCCTGTCTGATTATTTCAGTCCGCCATTTCGTGGTGTTGTCTTGGTTGTTCGCTTCAACACCGTCTACTTGCGGCTCTTCATCGCCCTTATGGTCCTGATAGTAGTCCGCCATGTCCGCCCGCCCGCGGGCGCGCTCATCAGTAGCCGGCGACAGGCTAGCCGGCTGCGGGGGGCCTTCGACTCCGTCGGTTTGCTCTCCGACTCCTGTTTCTGGGCTATTAGGCCTCTCTATTTGTGAGGTGTCAATCTCGGATTCTGACCCCGACGATATTGTAATTGTGAGGTCTGCATGATCTGGCCTTGACCCTGACCCTTTTACTGATCTGTCCGGACTCGGCGGCCCATCCCCCCAAAGCATGCAGCCAGCCTCAGGTCCGCGGCCAGGAGAGATCCCTTTCCCGGTTGGCGGCTCCGAGGCCGACCGGTGCCTGGTGTCGGCTGGGCCCCCGCGTCCGAGAGCGCGCTCTTCGGAGGTCGTGGTCGGACTGCTCTGTTGCCGAGAGTTTTCCTCCCGTTCTGTGTTGTCGCCCTCATCGTCCGTTCCCGCTATGTAGAGTCTGGCTACTTGTTGTGGGGCGTCCGACTCACTTTCTGAGCTAGAAGTCTCTGTGATTATTGGGTCGGCACTTCTGCTTGTAGATACCCCACAGGACGAATTATAGGCTTCAACAAGGGATTTGTACGACGGCTCTTTCCGTTTATCCCTAATTTGTTTTGCCGTTTTTCCTGGGATGTGTGCCATCATCTGCTTTGCTATTTGAGGATGTCTATATAGGGACCTCTCAAGGCGGATCATAGATTCAATCTCCTCTTTCCGCCATATTTTGCCAAACCCTTTGGCCTGGACCCGTGCAGGTCTCTCTGTAGCAGCGTTCTCTCTTTTCTCGTTCCGCACAACTGGGTGGACAAGTCGTTCATGTTGTGAGAGCCCTCTCTGGGTTTTAAACGCCTGTCTGCAAATGGCGCATATTACCTTTTATCGTCTCCTGAGACGGGCCCTTTACATTTTGGAACGTGGCATTGCGCTGCATGTTTGTTCTCATATATTTTGCCGCAAGAGCTGCAAGAGAAACACACGTCCACCCCACGGTGGTGGTTTCTCGCGTGTTGTAGCACATTGTTCAAGTTGAGGAGAATATAATCCCCTTTATTTTGCTGCTTACATATGTCACATGATTTCGTGCCAAAGGGAATTGGCAAATGAATGTCGCTCAGAATCTCTTTGGGCAAAGCATCCGGTCTGTTCCCATTCTCATTAGCCGAGTCCTCGCTATCGTCGTCATACGTCGACCCACTGTTTGGCCGAGGCCTACGACGGTGGACGGGGTCATGGCCACCGAAGTCCGAGGCTTCTTTCTTAGCGTTGAAGGCTAATTAATACTTCCTCGTGGGGAGCCAGCCCAGGGGGAAACCACGCTGACTATTAGCCGGTAGGAAGGACCATCCGTTACCAACTCTCAGGTGCGAAGCGGACCTTGTCAGCGTCCCTTATGCCTCGACCAGTAACATTGGTTGAGGTTGAGGGTTAAGGGCAGGGGTAAACCCTTAAGAGAGTCATAGTTACTCCCGCCGTTTACCCGCGCTTGCTTGAATTTCTTCACTTTGACATTCAGAGCACTGGGCAGAAATCACATTGCGTCAGCACCCGCTAGGGCCCTCGCAATGCTTTGTTTTAATTAGACAGTCGGATTCCCCGAGTCCGTGCCAGTTCTGAGTCGACCGTTGAGTGGCGGCCGAAGAGTACGCCGCGAGCTAGCGCGGCCCCTCGCAGCGTGGAAGATCCGCGGGAGGCCAAGGCACGGGACCGAGCTCGGATCCGCACGCCCGTTGCCGAGCGGCATCGCCTCGCCCAGGCCCGGCTCGTTGGCGCAGGCCCGCTTCCCGACCACGCCCGACACGCCCCGGTCCTCAGAGCCA
>BLKM01000589.1:26187-46780 GCA_013340265.1 Coptotermes formosanus | reverse complement strand
TTTCCCTTCATGTCCTTTGGCTTAAGGAACGCAGCTCAAACCTTCCAACGCTTCATGGACGAGATCCTGAAAGACCTGGACTTCTGCTTCGCCTATTTAGACGACATCCTTGTCTTCAGCCATTCTCCCGAAGAGCACGACAAACACCTCCGTTCCCTCTTTACCCAACTCAAAACCTACGGAATCCTGTTGAACCCCTCCAAATGTGTTTTCCGCGTCCCGGAAATATCCTTTCTAGGCTACAAGATCTCATCCCACGGTTCCCAGCCTCTCCCCGAACGCATAGCCGATCTTCAAGCCTGTCCCCCTCCCAAGACTGTCAGCCAACTCCGACGCTTCTTGGGAATGCTGAACTTCTACAGACGATTCCTCCCCCACGCTACGTCCATGCAAGCTCCTCTCCACGAAGTCCTTTCTGGCCCCAGAGTCAAGGGTTCTCATCCCGTTTCCTGGACTCCGGCACTCCACACGGCTTTCGACGAGTGTAAAGCAAGCCTCTCTCAAGCCGCTCTACTGGCACACCCAGATTCGACAGCTCCACTCGCCCTGGTTACGGACGCTTCAACCTCCGCCATGGGCGCCGTCCTCCAACAAAGGGTTCAGGATGTTTGGCAGCCCCTCGCCTTCTTCTCCAGGAAGCTCAGTCCTGCGCAACAAAAGTACAGCGCATACGACAGGGAGCTCCTGGCGATATACGAGGCTGTTCGACACTTTCGCCACATGCTGGAGGCCCGTCATTTCACCATCCTGACGGACCACAAGCCGCTAACATTCGCCTTCCAACAGAAGAGGGACAACTGCTCGCCTGGACAGTTTAACCATCTGGACTATATCTCCCAATTTACGACGGACATTCGTCACATATCCGGTCGGGACAACATCGTTGCTGACACGCTGTCCCGTGTAGAGTCCGTCGCCTCGCCAGCAACCCCCGAGGCACTAGCAGCAGCTCAGGACGAAGACAAGGAGCTATCCAGCCTCCTGTCAGGGACCACAGCACTGCGGCTGCAGAAAATCAACATCCCAGGTACTGCCGTCTCACTCTACTGCGACACGGCCGGAGTAAAACCACGACCTTACGTCCCTTCTCCTCTCCGCCGTCAGGTATTTGACTCCCTTCATTCCCTCAGTCACCCAGGAATCAAGGCTACGGCTAAGCTCGTCTCCCAACGGTTCGTGTGGCCAGCCATTCAAAAAGACTGCCGCACGTGGGCCCGCTCTTGCCAACCCTGCCAGCGCTCCAAAGTGTCCCGCCACACTGTTACTCCCTTTGGCAACTTTCCCCTCCCGGCTGCTCGTTTTCTCCATATCCACATCGACCTCGTCGGTCCTCTGCCGTCCTCGGCAGGATTTCAATACTGCCTCACTGCAGTGGACCGCTTCACTCGCTGGCCGGAAGCCTTCCCTATCCCTGACATCACCGCAGAGACAGTATCACGTGCCCTGCTCTCCGGTTGGATATCCCGCTTCGGTTGCCCGCAGACAATAACTACAGATCAAGGACGCCAGTTCGAGTCCCAGCTCTTCCACTGTCTGGCCAAGATATGTGGCATCCACCTCTGCCGGACAACCCCCCACCATCCCGCCGCCAATGGCCTCGTGGAACGTTTTCACCGCACAATGAAAGCCGCCATCATGTGCCATGTGGACGAGCAATGGACCGAGGCTCTGCCGCTAGTTCTCCTCGGCATACGCTCGGCCTACAAGGAGGACTTGGGGACATCTGTAGCCGAGCTCGTCTATGGCGAGCCACTTCGTGTCCCCGGAGAGCTCCTGACACCAACCACGCCTACAGTTGAGCCAGCGCACTTCATACAGCAGCTACGCCACCACATGAGCCAGCTTCGCCCAGTCCCGGCAGCACGCCACTCATCCCCTGCTACATTCATCCACAGGGATCTGAAAGATGCCACACATGTCTTTCTCCGGCAGGACACCATACGCCGCGCGCTCGAGCCACCATACAGCGGCCCGCACAAAGTGATCGCCCGCACGGAGAAAACATTTAAGATTTCCGTGCGCGGCAAGCAGATCATCGTGTCAGCAGACCGCGTGAAGCCAGCTTACATCTTCGCTGAGACGCGACACGGCACCACCACCAGCAGCGGCAGTGACACTACATCAGCTCTGCCACATACTGCCCCAGCAGCTGAAAGCACACCTCCAACGCGGCCTCCGCGGACTACACGCTGTGGTCGCAGTGTCCGCTTTCCAGCTCGATTCGACGCCTGAGCACCTTTCTCCGCGAGGGGGTGATGTGGGAACATCCCCACAAATGCAAAACGGCCCTTTCCGCGCAGTACAGCGGTAGTCGGTCTCCCCACCACTGCAACAAGCTCTTCACGCCAGCCAATCCCAGACGGGCAGCCCAGCGACGGCCAGGTATAAAAGGCTACATTTCCAGCCAAAAGTTGTGCATTCCAGTATTCCGGATCCAGCGTTCAATATCAAGACTCAACGTGCTACGAGCCTCCACGATCGGCTCCCGAGCATCATCCGCCACTCGGCCCGTTAGCAGCATCTACAGCTCGCACCCTGCGAAACGCGCCGCAGTGTCTACCAGCACACGCTGCTCGGCACCACAGAGCTGTCCCAGGCTCTCCACCGCGCAGCCTGCTCCGCGCAACCGGCTGAAACTGTACAGAACTCACTCTCACTGCACTGCTTCAGTGAGTCCGTTTCTTCACAGGAATAACTTTGTCGGACCTCACTAACGCGGCCCTTAGCCGCCACAATAGCAAAGGAGAAGCACTTGTAAATACGTCCGACACGGACAACTGTATATAACAATAACCTGTACATATCTACGAGAATAAAGACTGACGTTAATGTGTTTACTGTTGTTGTGATTTCACAGTAGCAGCATACAGTAACCCACAGGGTTATATTACCATGAAATGTCAGACACTGACAGCATGTAATCACTGGACACAAAGTGGTACCATGAAAACATACCTATCCAGTGTTCTCTGTGGCAGTAGGTAAATGATCTGATGGAGAATGGTGACTGCTGTGGCAGCAAGCCACATGTTCTGCACACAGACCTGCATCTTCTGTGGCAGTCAATGTGTTCAGCCCAGTTAGACCAAAACCTCCCCATCATCAGGCTAAAGTCTAACTGAACTTCATTATAACAGCATTTCACCATATTCATGTAAAAAGATTTGTGAGATCAGGGGTTATCACAATTCCTCCACCCTGAAAATTAAGGCAGCACTTTTCTCCTAAACACTAGTAACAAACTACCAGACTATATGATAACATATCTCAGAATACAGCAATCTTCAAAGATAACTTGATTTAAAAAAATGTTTCTTTTGACACAGAAGCCACAAAATATGTATTACCTTATTATACGAAATAATGTTCCTGATGCTCTTGGTTGTGGATCTCTGATTAATGTAATATAATCTATCAAGGCAGCAAGTGTTGAATAAGCTGCCAGTTCTTCCACAGGGCTATCCATGTGTGAGACTCTTGAAAGTAAAATCAATGCTGCATCTAATTCAGTATCACACAGACATTTGTCATCAGCAACAGGTTCTTGCTGTTTAGAGTCAGGGCTGAATACAACCTGTCATTTTAAGAAAAAAAGGTACCCAATAAAACATTAAAAGACATCTACACGTGCAAGGAAATCACAACTCACTGCCTGAATACTGCAGCCTGGGCAGCACTCTGGTGTCATATTTGGAAACCACCCAGCCCAAGGTCTTCCTTGCTGTTCCTCAATTTGTCTAGGCAAGTGCCAGGCCAGTAACCTCATGTCATGTCACGACTGCTTTCTTCTACATCCTTTCCAAATCGCCATTCACTAATCATCCTACTGTTCCACACCATATAGTCTGTGCAGTGATGACATAATTGAATAAAAAACTCATACGAAGAAATAAATATACCCAACACAACCTGAAAGTTCAGCAATGCTAATATCAAAACAT
This sequence comes from Coptotermes formosanus, assembly GCA_013340265.1. NCBI lineage: Eukaryota > Metazoa > Arthropoda > Insecta > Blattodea > Rhinotermitidae > Coptotermes > Coptotermes formosanus. The sequence continues at coordinate 42,839 of BLKM01000589.1, read as the reverse complement.
GCCAATTAGCAAAACTCTCAGTTAGTCCAATCTCATTTACAACTTGCTTCCTGGAAACCACTTTAATATTGTGGCCTGGGATAGCAAAGTCACAGTAATGACTCGCTATGGGCTAGGCAATCTGGGGATCGAATCCCAGTGGGGCAAAATTTTCTGCACCCACTCAGACCAGTGCTGGGGCCCACCCAGCCTCCTATACAATGGGTACCAGGTCATTCCTTGGGGTAAAGTGGTCAGGGAATGGCATCAACCACCGACCCCAATCTGGCACCAAGGGTAAAGAAAGAACAGAGCTACACTTCTGCCCCCCCATATGTGCCTTCATGGCAGGTTGTAGGATTCAGTTTACTATTTTAATATTACCCATCCCACCTTTTTCTCAGTTTTACAAGTGTCTCCTCCTCAAAACATTTTCCAAACCCTGATCTCTGTTGCATGTGTTACATGTTCAGATATAGTAACTGCCTTGAATGGACAAGATTAAAGTGAACAATGATTAACCCGCAGCATACACACACAACTAACTAAATTCACACATTTAAAAATAGAAAGTTAAAGAATGTTACGAATACTGACGTGTTCACTATGTTTGTCCTCATGTATGTCCCGAGACAGAATGGAGGCTTCATCATCATCATCATCATCATCATCATCAGTACTTAGAGCTTAAGTACTAGGACTCGATCAGTGGCCTTCAAGCTGGGGGCTTCATCTCTCTCACATGGAATTCTTCTCCATCTGCTGGTACAGGGTCATCACAATCCACGTCTGTGTTTTCTGGAGTCTTCATAAACAAAAAAGTTGATTGAATATGTGACAAGGGGCCCCGAAGATACCACAGTGGTAGATGTGCAGACAGTTTTGGCAGGCCTTTTTGATCATGTCCCTGAGATCTATCTGTTTCACTGACGAAGCTTTCTTCTGGTTAAACGCAAAACTTCCAGTGTTGACACTACTCCCGTCAAGTATCGGATTATCAGGATTTCTGACTTATCTGATATCCAGTAAGAGGAATTTTGCTGTACTTACTGTTACAGCCCAATAAAAAAGCTACCTTTTCCCACAGCTTGTCAATTACACCCAGGTTGTGATGATTAATGTGCTTTTGTTGCCACAAAGCCTTTCTTGAATAAATTGCTGCAATAAATTGCTCAACATCCATGGCGAAGATCAGAAGAAGAGTACAGTCAGCTGCTCACAGCAGTTCTTGGAAACAAACTAGTGTGTTCCCAGTTTTGCCGCTCAGCTCTGAACACCCTGCACCACCCACTGCCTGCTGCTTGTATGTTTTGACTCATCTACTTGCACATATTTGAATTACCAGTGGCAGGCCACCCTGCCCTGTGCCACTGTTTGTGTGGTTTCATCCTTAACATGAAACATAAATTGTAACCACAGAACAGCTACAACATTATATACTCTACAAACATGGTTTGTTTCACATATACAATTGTAAATACCCTGCACAGAGACATAACAAATAACAACAACAACAACAACAACAACAACAACAACAACAACAACAACAACAACAACAACAACAACAATAATAAACAGCAGTGAAGATAGTTAGCATAAATGAAGAGTATTCAATACATAACATCAGAGGACACATTAACTTTAACAGATGAAAGGAGAAAATGCTGTCCTATTAATGGAAATCCTTGCTGTCTGACGGAGAAAACTGTCCCACAGTGGCCATAGAAATTGAACAGTGCTCTGGCCACAGCAAACATACAGGTATAGTAAAGGTTAAAGTCACATTTATTTAACATCATATCTAATGGAACAAGGAATAGCACCACCAGCACATTTTTCTGCCTAATGACTTACCAGAATGAGTAGGATGTGTGTCCTAGTGATACATAACATATTCAATTACAGTAAAGAAGAAATCTGGGCTCATCATCATATCAGAAGCATCTCCATTCACTCTTTTCCCATGGTACAAGAACCGAAGAGCGCGAATGACCTGCAATTCCTAAACTGCCATCAACAACTTAATAACTTCCCTACAGACAGCTGGAAATGTCTAACCGACTTACCGTACGGCCAGATCCTTGTGCATATCAGTCTTACTTCTTTAGATAACTGAAGAAGTGCCTTACAGGAAAGCACTTCAGATACATTGTTGAAATGAAAGATGAGGTGCAATGTTGGGTGCAAACACTTGATTTACTACTTCTTCTCCATAAGAACCAAACATGTAACCACATCACTGTGACAAATGTCTCAGTTGGTGCAGCAATTATGTTGTGAAATGGAGGGCCTGTCTCTTATTCCTTGTTGTTTTGGACTGCTGTGCCAAAACAGTAAATACACTGGGATGATTATTAAACAGCCTACATACTTACAGATGCAAGAATTCCATGCTTATCATGTACAAGGGAGACAATATATTGCTAGACAGAACATTTACCTACTTAACAAATGTTTGATTTATGACACAAATGTCTCTGTGACTGACCTTGTATTGCTGAGAGTTGATTTTTGGTCTCAGATATGGGGTAGCCTAAATATGCAAGATACTCCAGTGCTCTTAGAAGATCAAGTAATGTGACCAGCACCCACTGTGACATGAAGCCTTGCAATGTTATCCAACCGTACAGAGAACAGAATATTTCAGAGGAACCGTTAACTGCCTTCATGTATAAATGAGGCTCAGCCGTTCAGACATCATGGTATATGAAACACTGTATCAATACTGGGTATCCAAAGATTTTCGAAGAGGAAATATTGTACCAGTGTCATCTCAAACCCAGCATAAACAACAGTAACAATTAAGAATTAAAATAAATGATAACACCAATATTCATATCATCAAAACAAGATGATCTCATACAATGAATCACATGATTTTACTGTTCAAGTTAAATAACCTATTACAAACATACTAAAAGTATCTAAGTTATAATCTTGTCTGTTTCATGGCATTTAGAAACCATTTTGTTAAATTATGACAGTCAGAAACATAACAAAGAGTGCTAACTTAAATAAAAAACAGTGAGAATGACTTAATTACTTCATCATAACAAGTTGTTCCATAGTCATAAGATTAAGTGCATTGTTTAAGCTTTTAAAGCCTAGCGGTAACTTTACGTACGACCAGGTTTCACATTACAAAATTTTACGTGGTGCCCACATTATGTTTATGTGTTTTGTATGGATCTCAGAACAAACAGCAACTTTTGCCTTATAAAACATTAAGAGATTGGTTTCTCTAACCGAAGTGGAGAGTGTTTACAGCGCGGTACGCACCGAGTCCTTGTATAAAACAGATATGCTTCGTCTTTAAAGGGTTAAACATCAGTAATATTACCTTTACTGTGTTGTATCACGTGTGATGGTTACATACACTGCTGCATTATATTTAAAGAGTAATGTTCTTATATCTGGAGCAACACAGATCTACTTTGTTACACTGTTGTGTGACTGAAGAAGCTAAATAGACAGCACCTGATCATGGAGCTGAAAGTTAATTCAAAGATTTCATGTAATTTGAATGTGGCTTACACGATGTTCCACAGCAGGCCTACGAACACCATCACTTACAGTAATGACACAACTTATGTGTAAATAAATTACCGTACTTTCTGACCCATTATACAGGTACAAGCACACTTAAAATACACAAGAATGCAGTAACAATTTTGCATGGAGCACACACACACAGTTCTTTGTATAAGCTTTTTGGATGTTGTTCTGCAATTACAGCAGCCATGCATATGGAAGCTCCCTGAAGGCCAAACTGATGGCTCTTCCCTCTATTTCAGAGCACTGTGAAAGGGTTTGTCACAATGCTTCCATTGAAACATATGAACTCTTGTAACTGACGTCATTACTGTGTGAACTTGAAGGCAAAGATTGTTCTTTATAAATAAATTGCCTTTCATGATACATATGTACAAATTAAAATAGTTGTCTAATTGAGCCCTACATAACAGAAATCAAGTTAAAATCTGCTTAACTTATATTTGTACAAATTTTAACTTCAAATTTGTAAAAAATATTTGTAATAGTGTGGTAGAATCTCTATCTGCACATAACATTACCGAGCATGACCATAATAATTTTAATATTTTAATAGTTTTAATCGCATTTTGACAGAAGGAGCTGGTCCACTGACTGAGAATAATTACTCCTGAAATTTCACCTAATTAATTTGTGCTCCTTGTACCTGTTGGCGTGAATAGATCCAGTTTGGGAAGCATTGTATTCTTACCACAACACTAAAAGTTGGACAGAGACCAGAAACCAAGTAATCCTAACTAGAATTTGCGTGTTAGAAATGTTTATACAAATTTAAGTCCACAGATAGCCATATATTTGAGGCCAGGCAATATAAGGGGTGGTGTTTAGAAAATAAAGAACCCAAGTAATGAAAGAAACATGAATGATGATGAGAGGATTACAGAGGATTGAAGTGGAAGGAAAAGAAGAGAGCATGGGGAAGTCAAAAATGTGAATTAACAGAGGTAAGGGGAGAAGAAAATAAATAAACGAAAGAAACAAATATTAGTCAAAGAGTACACCAAATGAACAGAATCAAATGAAAAGAATTTGAAAGTAAAGTTGTCCCTGTCCATGCCTTGAAGGCATACTGGAGGAACAGAGGTACAGCTCCACTCATTCTTACCCTCAGCACTACATGGAGGCAAGTTGTTAACTTCACACTCAGGCTGCTTTACACCCAGTATTGAACCCCGGTACTCATTGAATAAAGGGCTAGGTGGGCCCCAGAGCTGGTCTTGACGTGTTGGAGAGGATACAAATATCTTGCTCCTATCAGGATTCAAACCCTGACCACCCAGCTCGTACGCCAGTCGCTGTAAGTAAGCAAAGGAAATTATAGAAATTAAGCAGTAACCGTTACAATTTCAGGCTCTCACTCATGACTATGAGGATTGCTGTATTGTGGAATGTGATGCCGTCTATCCTGATCCTAGTAGGGGGCACCTCTGCAGGTTTGCCTGTGATAGCCATTCCCCCCCCGCCATTCTCAAGCCAGATGGCTCAGGTGTTTGTGACATTGAACTCTCAACATCCCTATGTTTTCTGGACATACCAGCCCCCTGGGATGGTTCGCCAGGCTGGCTGCCACCCTGTTGAGCAAATTTAAGCAGGTGCCCCTGTACAGCAGAGTCCCGGTGTTTAATAGATTTTTGTGTCTAGGAGTCTCCACTCAGTTCCCATCAGCAAAGAGGAAATGACGGACGATACCCACAGAGCCCTTTATGGGTGGAAGGCATAAATACAACAGGGTGCTGCCTGGGGTTCCGAGGGATCGCTAGTGGAACTGCTGTCACAACCCCAGTGCCAGGCAGCCCTCAGCATTGATGCCTGAAATATTGCCTTGAGTGTACAATTGCCCCTGTTAGCCGCCCACAGGCGTTACCCCCCTCCGCGACGGGGACGCCAGGGGTTGGATTTTGGAGGGGGTGGTTGCCCAGAAAATAGTGCCTGATATTTTTTGTCTTGGCAAGTAACAAAGTTAGGAATGTCAGATTTTAGACCAAACATATTTGAATTTTCTGTCATTTATGTAAAAAATTGTACAGATTTCTGACAGACAGTGCCAATGCAGCAGTGCCTCACAGTGGAGTAGGAAAGTGGTGTGCGGTACAAACACCCTGCCGCAATAGATTTCCTTGTTGCCAGGAAACTGTCAGTGACAAACACCCTCAAACATCTTTGCGACGCCTGTGGAATCTAGCTGCAAATATTTACTGAGAGAAACAATAAGAGGCATTAGTTTCCGGGCAAAAAAAACACACACACACACACACACACACACACACACACACACACACATATATGTAATATATAATATATAGATACATAAATGAATAACATACAAAGATAAGATACATAAAAGCATACAATATATACCTTACTTATAATACAATAAATACACACACAAAAATCACATACAATACAATAACTATGTACACACATACCTACAAAATACATACACATGTACATACATGCATACACATACACATACATGAATGCATGACACACACAAGCACACACATGCACACACAATATACATACATCCACACACACATGCACAAGCATACATGCACACATACATATACATACATACATACATACATACATACATACATACATACATACATACATACATACATACATACACACACACACACACACACACACACACACACACACACACACACATAAACATACATACATACGTACATACATACACACACATACATACGTACATACATACACACACATACATATATAAATACATACATACACACACATACATACGTACATACATACACACACACACATACATACATACATACACACACACACACATACATACATACATACATACATAGATACATAAATATGTAAATACAGACATACATACACATATCATACATATGTACATACTTACGTACATACACACATACATATGTACATATATACATATACATACATACCTACATACATACATACATACATACATACATACATACATACATACATACATACATACATACGTACCTACATACATACATACATACATACATACATACACACACACACACACACACACATACTCCATGTGAAAGCTCTTCCCAGTGAAATCACCTAAGATAAAAACATCACTGTGCCCTTTTTTTATGCACAGATATCCATGAAATATGAGCACAGTCATTTTTTCAGATTTTTTGCTCAAAAAGTGGCTTCAGGAAAAATTTACAAAATTGCACACTTTGGACAATTTGTGTCGCGACTACCTCCGCATCAAATATTAAAAATTTTTAAGCACGCTTGTTTTTGAAGCAATCTAGATCATTCTGGAAAGGACAAACAATTAGCTTCAATTTGACACCATACGTATGTATGTAAGTACATAGGTACATATGTATTTGTGTGGCCATGTATGTACACTGTCATTCTCTTCATACATGTGGCACTTCTCTTCTGTGTCCAGTAGCTGGCCCTTTTCTTTATTGTCAGCAGTTCCTCCTGCAGTGTTGATTCAATTTCCATCCTTCCTTCACGGTCTTCTTGGGTCTCTTGTTTGTAATCTAGTGAAGGACATGACAAACCATAAGATGTTAATGTAGGGAAAAATCATTCCACATCATGTCAGATATACAGCTCCAGTATCAGACCACAATATTTACTGAACTCAAAACTCAACTCCCACATTCACACATGCCTGCCAGTGTTTCCTATCCTGAGCCACAAAAATTCAGTTCAAATTCTCACATCATACTTCATAAATATCCCACATCAGTATCCCCTCCATCTAAAAAGGTAATCCACATTCTTTGTATCAAAAGTGTGAATGAATTTCTCTTCTCTCAGACATGTGGTATGTGAACACCACCCCTCACCCCCCAGACAGTTAATGAGTTCCATGAGCAAACCATAAAGTTGGGAATAAAGGCACATGTTTAGTCGAAATCACTTAAATTATCAACTCACTCCTGTAAAGTGCACACAAGTCCTGCAGCCCAACTCTTACTACACTGTGTGGTTGTGCTGTAAAGTGTGGCCTGTCCTGCTGGTTTAACATTGTGCCAAACAGATTATGCCATCACTGTACACAGGTCGCACCTCAATATGTTCAGAAAAGTTTGGGAGATCAAGCTTAGAGACAATGTAACATAGTGATACTTCTAAACTGGTGAGGGATGCACTGCAGTATTGCTAAACGTCGAAATGCTTTCAAACATACACAATTAATGAATGCTGCTTACCCATTACCATGCAGTTAAGCCGGCCTGTGCACTTGGCTTCTGAGCATGGGCACATGCCTTTGGTTGTGCTTGTGGTGGATCTCAGCCCTAGATGTTCTGTGCTGCTCAGTCCTGGATGTTCTGTGGTGCTCGTCCCTAGACAAATTGTGGTGCTGAGCCCTAGACGATCTGTGGCGCTCAGTCTCTGGCCTCTGTGTGTGCTGAGGCTGTCGTTCCTGTGGACACAAACCATAAATATTCTAATTAGAATGCAAACTGCCACGCATTATACTGGAGAGGCAGTAACAAATACTTAGGGAATGTGTTGACGATTTTACGTGTGTAGTATAATTATTTTGATACAATGTTTTGAGGGGGGGGACACGCTGCGCAAATATTCAGGTGACTGAATTCTAAAGCATGCACATGAGCCATGTCCATTTGCCGTGAAGATGGAGGCAGAATGTTCCTCCAAAACGTCATAAAGACTTTGTACTACACAGTGTAAGGGCCCAGAGGACAATCACTTGGGCACCATCTTCCGTTAGAACCACAGAACGTATGTAGGAACTTGCAAAGTTCAGTTTCTTCGGAATTCTATATATGTTGCAGGTCAAAAGATGTGTAAAAAGCAGTCAGAAGTTTCGGTGGTTTTAGCGGGTACACATACGGCACTGTGATGGCATAGCTTTGAAAGGCAGGCTAAGAATTGGCAGGGTGGCACAATTTGCATTCAGATTGTCCTATGACAAGACAAGACAATCCATTAGCACTTCACACTGTCTGATGTTGGCATGTGGTACTTACGTTCACGCCTCTCAGTTGTTCCCGCAGCTGGTTTACTTGACGGTGCAGTTCTTCAGTCTCCTTGTAGTATTTCCCTCTTATTGCTGCCACCTGTGCCTTGGCACGTTGCAGATCGTCCCGTTTTTCCTGAGGAAGAATATGACAATGCATTGTATAGTAAACCGTACAAACTTCGTTCAACGTCAATATCAGACACAGGCACACACATTTTTAAACTCAACTTGGCCACAAAAATTCTGGATTATAAATGAAGTAAAAGTGCAATTTGCAATCTTTAGGTGCTTTCACGTATTTGAGAAAAGTGACTATTAGCTTCCCCATGTCTGTCCGTCCATCCGCATGGAACAAATCTGCTCCTACGGGACAGATTTTTATGAAATTTTATAATGGATTATTTTTTGAAAATCTGCCACGAAAATTCAAGTTTCATCAAAATCTGAGAAGAGTAACGGGTACCTTACATAAAAATCTATGTACACTTATGATAATATCTCACTTCTTACAGTGAGAAATGTTTCAGGCAGAGCTGTGGAGAAAATAAAACATGTGCTTTATGTTCAATAACCCCTTACAAAAAAGTACCATTTATAAGATAATGTGGAAAAATATAGCACAGCCAGACAGACCAGAGGAGACAATATAATACGGTGCATGCGCCTTGTACGCTGGATAAATAAGGCTACAGACAGGCACTCAGAATGTGTAATACTTATTGCTTTTCCTGGCATCAATGGTTATGCGAATGCTCCTTGATGTTACATTACATGTGCATTGCTTGTCTCGTTCAGTTCACTAATTACTGGCTTGTGTACCGGCTGGACAGCGACCAATCAGGGATATCTTTCATGGTGGGTCGATAGACTTCTTTCTTACCTAGCCTCATACTCAGTGGGGCCGTGGTAAATTTGACCAGGAATGAAGCTCACTAGTCATCTGTGTCTAATATAGAGAATAACAATACATGCCTCCCTTCTGCCTTTCACTTTCAAATTGGCTGCTCTACTCCAGTCTTCCCTACCCTGAGCTGCATGAGTTTAGTCCACAATGTCGTATCTCCCTTCTTAAAGATCCTTACAATTAGCTTACTCTCTACTACAGAATCTTCCAAGATTTCCTACCAACTGTGTGTCCTCGTATCAATTTTCTGTCATACGCATGCTGCAGGAAACCTAAGAGTGGGTTAAACAACAGTGGTGTAAGAGTTTCAGTTCCGGTGTAGAAGCACGCAGTAAGTTACACAGCCATAAACACAAAGGCATATTCTCCATGTATGTGTTTGGTAATGTCGGTATAAATAAACAAGATAGGCACTGTACATATAAGGTAACACTGAGGCGCATTTGCGTAACCATTAACCATAAGTAAGTATTAAGAGTCTGTACCTGTAGTTTTGCCTTAGTTGTCCGGCATGAAAATAGCATGTTTTCTGCGCTGCATTATACTGTCGTCTGTGGCCTGTCTGGTTCTACCATATTTTTCCACATTATCTGATAACGGGCAAGATTTTTGAAAAAAAAAAGTTATGAAACACAAGACGTGTGATTTGATTTCCTCTACAACTTTCGTCTGAGACATTTCTCACTCTGTGATGGCATGACAACAGGACCCCTTAGTACTGCACTGTTTGGGCTGTGTATTCACACTTACATTGTAGGATGACAACTCTTCACGCAGGGCACGGTTCTTCAGTATGAGGTCTCGACTTTCATCGCTGAATTTCTTTTCTAATTGTTGCACTTCTCTTCTGTGTTCTTCCAACGTATTTTCCACTCTTTCCTGTTGAAGGAAATCATAACTCAATATTATTGCATGACCAGTGCGTAAAACATGTATGAGAGACACACCTCTCTGGCCTCATTTCAGCCACATGATTGCCCAAATGCTCCACTGCAATAAAAAGAACAGTTTGCAATTCATGTGTTCACATTTCCTACTAATTATTATTGAGTTGTCTGCCGGCTGGACAGTGACCAGTCGGGGATCCATTCCCCGCGGGGTGAGACACCCTGCAGTTATTGACATGACCGGGCTGCCTGCCGGACCAATGTCCCAAACCCAGTTGGTGCTGAGACAAATTGTCTGAGGCGTGTAGCTGACTACTAATCTGTACCTAATGACAAAATTAAGAATACATGGAGCCATTCTTCTATTCCCACTTTTTGTCCACATCGTGCTTTTCTAAATTAAACACAGCGTATGTACTACTAAGTTACATGCACTTTAGCATCAGAAGATGGTGCTGACTAAACAGATGTTTTGACGGTCCCCTACTTCACACCGGTGGATAGTGATTTGAGTATAATCTGTCCTTGAAGACGCGAAGTCACGTGGGAGAATGTTATTCAAACTGATGTCGTAGAAAAGAGTGAATTACTGTAGACTCAATTAACCCTTACGGTACGTGCGGCATATATGTATGCCGGCATTTAAATAACCCTGCGGTACGAGCGGCGTACATATATGCCAGCGGTATTTAAACGCAGTAAGGTTTTTCGCTGTGCACGCTATGAAATCATTTAGGAGAAAAAGTATAGCTCCAGTCATCCTTAACTTCGCGTTAGATGACATTTAGTGGTCTGCTTCAGGCTCCGACCACTTTATCCAAGGAAAGAACTCACGTACTCATTGACTGTGAGCCTGTTTGCACGCAGTCTGAAAGCATCGGCACTTTTCTTACGCCCACGTTTGGCTGGCTGTGTTGATCTCAAGTTTCGTTGAGTGCGTAGTGGAGTGGGTAGTGGTGACACAACGGCAGATATAGGCTGAAGCGCGGTTCAATATGGGACACGTATATTCCAAATGGTACAGCTAAAGATTGGGCTTGTGAGTAACAAATACTTTGTGTTGTGTACCATGCTCAACTGAAAGAAAAAAACCGCGGCTTATAATGAGTGGTCTGTTTCTTATCGCATGCAGGCTTGGTATATTTTCCTTCGTAGAAAAATGACATCATTTGTCACACCATAGGTCTGGCCACAAAACTTTCGTGTGCAAAAATGTACTATAACTCAACTGTCTTTATTCTAATAAATAGCAAGGAACCCTTTTATATGGTTTTTAATTTTATTTGTCTTATATTTATAACATTTTTCAATTATTTCTGAATTGAGAGATTTCTTTTTGTCTTCTGAAACTTCATTTTATGTTCGAAAACATGTTTACTACTTCTGTCAAGTTGGAGTCTGTCTTTCGGGCTTTAGTGCCATTTTCCTACAAGCGATGTATAGAACTGACCACGTACGGGGGGTCCCGTTGCGTTTAGTAGTGTTTGGACTCAGCAAAGGCTCGTGTTTCATTTCAGTTATGATTGTGCATTCCTTAGAGTAAGAAAAGGACAAACGTTGGGGTTGCCAAGTTTCAAATAAAGTCATGTGGACACGCCGAATTTCCTAAAATTCTATCATATATTTTAGATAATAAGCAAATTTACGGACCTTCACAAGAAGCGTTGCAAAAACCTGTCTCATTTCCTATGAAATGGAAGTGATTCCGTAAATTTATCTGTTTCCGTTGGAATAATATTCACGTTTTTTTAGCACACTCCCCTCGCGTGTACAACTTCGCACCACTGGGTTTATAAGTGGAAAGGAAGTCCGTCCGATTAGCGGACTAACAGACAGCATCTGGCTTCTCAAGAACAAAGCCATAAACACAACTATATTTATGACTTCATCCCTCGGTGTGTTGTGTTTATTCAGTAGTAAGGCAGACAGAATTTTTCCTTCTCAGTCAGTCTTGCTAAGGGTTTTGCGAGGCAAAGAAGTTTGGTAAAAATGAGTGGGCCGGCAAAGCGTCCGAAGGTGTTGTCCCAAACTCAGATATCTGAACTGATTTGGGACAGCGACAGTGATGAAGCCGGCCCCTCAAGTGACAGCAGCTCGGAAGATGAGGGAGGTTTTGAAGACAAGCCAGGGGTGTCACACCTGCAACCGGACCGCCCAACATCCATTGGACACATTTCCAGCCTCTCAAGTTCTGCAAGTGCCTCTGAGGAAGAGGAAGCTGTTCAGAGTGGGCCAGGTCGGCAGGTACAAATGCCGTGTACCTCGTGGACACGCCTCTCTAGCCCTTGGACAAGTGTAGTACACACGTACACAGGGGGCAACAGGGGGAAAAAGGACAATGAAGCGCCACACATAAATGACGGTTCCAGTCCACTTAGCGTTTTCCTGTTATATTTTGCTGAAATCATCACACTGCTGGTGGTGGAGACTAACAGATACTACCACGACCACCTTGACAGACTTGACGAGGGACCATCACCCCTCCCTGACGTGACTGAGGCCGAAATGCTTGTGTTTCTTGCTATAACAATACAAATGGGACATGACTTACGGGACAAACTGACAGACTACTGGGCAACTTCCGACCAGCTGTACACGCCTTTCTATACTAACGCTATGAAACGAGACAGATATCTTCACATCCTTCGCTTTCTGCACTTCACAGACAACAAGAATGAACCTGACAGGAAGGACGAAAATTTTGACAGACTGTGGAAGATTCGAAACTTATTTGAAATTCTAAACAGGACATTTTCAAAATTTTACAACCCTTCTGAACATCTGGCCGTTGACGAAGTTATTGTTTTGTACAAAGGAAGGGTCGTTTTCAAACAATACATACCGAAAAAACACAAGCGTTTCGGAATCAAAATTTACAAGCTTTGTGACGAAACTGGTTACACGTACGACATGAAAGTGTATGTGGGGAAGGATAGACAACGAAGGGTGCAGGACTTGACCGTATCCCATGCGACAGTGACAGAACTGACCAAAAAAGTACAAGGACGTGGCCACAAACTCTACATGGATAACTTTTTTACTTCCCCTCGACTATTCGAAGACTTGGCCTTGACTAAAATTTACTGTTGTGGCACTGTCAGAGCCAACAGGAAAGGCATGCCACAGGACCTAGGCCCCAGGAAAATGAAACTTAAAAGGGGCGACCTTCGCGTAAGGACCAGGGGTGACTTGACAGCAATACTGTGGAGGGACAAACGTGACATACACATGTTGACAAATATCCACGATTCGCCCGCAGAAGGTAATTTCTGCGATAGTAACGGGAAGGCCGTAAAGCCGCAAATTGTGGCGGATTATTCCCGTCACATGGGCTACGTGGATAAGGGAGACAGGATGGCCAACAGCTACTCCATTTGCCGTCGAACACTGAAATGGACGAAGAAGTTGTTCTTCCACCTGTTTGACCTGGCCATTCTGAACAGCTACATTCTTCTTTCCTCATGTGGGGGTAAGAAAATTTCGCATAGAGATTTTCGATTCGCCCTTGTGAGAAATATGCTGGCACAGGCTGGATATGAACGGACTGTACTGAGGCCATTAGGGAGACGACCCAGCGCTGCCGCACAAATCAGTAGACTGGACGCTGCCGGTAGCAAACACTGGCCCATTCCGTGTGCCAAGCAAGTACGATGTCGAATGTGTTCGGCCAGGGGTGAATGCAGAAGAGTTTTAGTGAAGTGCCGGAAGTGTGATGTGGGACTCTGTGTAGCCAGAAGCTGCTTCGAGGACTACCACACGAAAGCACAGCTCTGAAACTCTTCAGGCTGTTCAAGACAGACCTCCCTTCGCAAAACTGGGGCCGCAAACTGAAATGTAAGTAAAAGAAATGGAATATTTTCAAACTTTTTGGAAATTTATGTGGTGTATGCAGGTGCTAAGAATTTTTAATGTACTTTTCAGACGCGTTGAAATATCTCTGTTTTATTTCCCACAAAGTGCCGCTTATTTCATTATTCCATCCCTTTTAGTTCACGTGATATAAATGTTTTTTCTAACCGATGCACAAAAATTTAAAGGGCCGACTTGGAAGAATGTCGTACCCCAGGCACAAACAGTTCGATTTAAATGCCATCGCGTAAAGGTTAATATGGTTTAGAATGTGCAGCAGTGATGTGTTTTTGTGCAAAGGATGAGAGGTCTATCACAGTCATTAAATTGCCTTTCATTAGCATCTCAGGAAACAAGAACACGGGGTATTAACTTGGCAAACTTGAAATGAGAATATTTATGTAAAGCGGTACTACAGAATGAAATGATGACTGTAACAAACTGAAGATTCAGGCCTAATTCTGTGTCCATTGTGAAATAATTACTGGGCAATTTTCAAGTGTTGCAATTGTAAGACGGTTTGCAGAGTGGTTTGACCTGATGAATTTGGAAATATACTGAACCCGCTCAAGGTGTTTGTATGTCTTCTGTTTCAAAAGTTAAGATATTAAAGGTGTTTCTGATAAGTAAATAGGCACAGAATGTCTGACAGTTGGTTGTTAAGGAATGGTGTGGACTCATTGGGTTAGGTTATGGTAAATTTCATTGCTCCCACTGTGCTTTTTCACAACTGAAGCCATGACTGTGATTAATACTGTTGACAGCACTAGCAAATTGTCAGGCAGTACTCACCTTCATAAGTATATTCCTCATCTCATGTTTTTTGAGTAATCTGGACAGTTCCAAGTTTGTGGCTTCCAGCCTCCTGATTTTTAGATTGGCCTCATCCATTTCAGCACTATGGGGAAAAATACATAAATTATTATCGAGCATTAATAATGGCACCTTCTGAAACAGGGGAGAAATAAAAAAGAAATGGGATTTCATGACAAATGTTATGAGTACATTAATGTACTTAAGTACAGTATTTGAAAATGACTGTCAACAAAGTTGGAATCTTTCACTGCTACCAAAATGATATTAATGTTATCCAGCTTACGAGTAATATTGTCCCTGGTTGCATTAGGCATGATAAAGGAAATAGAAGCTTCTGGCTCGAAATTTTTTTGAAAATCGTCCCATTCACAAGGTAAATTGTAACACAAAGCAAAAGTATGTGCGTTTTTATTCAACTGTATCATATGTCAAATGAAAATTAATAATGTATGCATAGTTGCATTTGACGATGATTGACAACAGCATTAGGATTGGAACGTTCGATTGAAGAACATACTTTTAAAATTTTAATCTCTAACATCAGGGTGAAATGAGCAACAGACGAATTTGCCCTACATACATTTATCTGTAAAGATACAATATTTTTATACAGACTCATTGTCCTGTACATTATACTGTACTCTGGATTATATTTGGGTGCAAATTGCTGATTGTTCTGTTCGCCACATTCTAGTACTGTCATCTGTGTGAAAACACAGATACTTGCTCACACTATATCACAACAACTTCTGCAGAATGTCCGAACTTACCAGTTCTTCCGCTTGCTGCCCACTTCTTCTTCTGTTTGTGTTGAGCTGCTGGATGTGGTGTGATGTTGAGCTGTTTGTGTGGCAACAGACACACGGCGATTTGTCCTGTTGCCAGAGGGTGCTGGAAACATGTTTGCAGCATTCAAATTCCTGGCCTGTCTCTGGGTGATGATGAAATCCTTAAGTATGTCTGCGAGTTCTGCGACTTTTATTCTGCACTCGCAGTCATCCGACCTGTAATGAAAGGAGACGCTCCAGACTTTCAGCATTGCCTGTTGACCGCGGTGTCTCAGGGCACAGGGTACAAATATTTTGATATGGGAAATTTAAGTAATCTGCACCAAATTTTTATCTTGACAGAACAAGGGCACCACTAGTATTCTTCAACATTCCTACACGTTGCACATCATAATTATTTTTGTTATTTAATGTTTAACACAGGCAGTGTAAAGGTGTATATAACATAAATTCCTGTGAGTGTTAATAGCAACATCAATACATATTAACATACCAGTTCACGACAGGCTGATCTGCATATTTCCTTATGTTCTGCTCCAGGCTGTCAAGACGACACAGGAAGTCACTTGCCATTGCTTGTGACTTTGCCAGCTCCTCCTGTAGGCAAAAACACATTCGAATATCAGTTACATTGACGAGAACCGAAAGGAGTACATGCAGACTGATAAGTAATGATTTAAGAGCATGCTTTATTTTCACAAGATGCATGAAATGAAAGCATAATATTGAGATCATTTCTATCTTCAAAATTTTTGTCAGTGATACTATTTGACTGACTTTGATGAAATTTGGCACTATATAGACCTACTGAGAAAGATATGTGTGTGTGTGTGTGTGTGTGTGTGTGTGTGTGTGGGGGGGGGGGGGGGGGGGGGGGG
>BLKM01000588.1:2869812-2910868 GCA_013340265.1 Coptotermes formosanus | reverse complement strand
AAAAAAAACTGTAGGTATAATGACAAACAAATGGGGACACAGTTTTCTCAAATGTAAGTAATGTACATATCCGCATATCACTCACAATGCAGATCAAACAGGATGAGCTTACACTTACCCTCAATATCCCTGGCCCCAGTAGTACATATGCCTTTATTCGATATCCAGTTTATATAATAATCTCGTAAGTAAATAGTAAGTAAAGACATAATCATACGCATTTCATACGGTCCAAGGCCACATGTAATTTATTGTGTTTTACTGCATACTTCTAAAACTTAACCAAAATCTATCAAAGTGTTCAGAACTGAAAGACCGGGTAAACAACATGTTCATTACGCACTCCTTTCATTACAAACAGGCACAAGGAATATGAACAATACTGCCTTGCTGCATCTAACCTAAAGATGGAGGCAGTAGGTTCCTCCTAAATAGTAGCAGCTTTCTATCAGACTACACAGCACCACATCCCAAAAGACAGTACTCGTTGTAGTTACTGCCATTAAAAACCTTGAAATCTCATGTGTAACGAACAGTTTAAAAGTAATAAAATCATATCGCTTATTCAAAAATTATGTGAGTTAACAGTACACCCATGTATTAAGAAAGCAACCTGTCATCAGTGTTAAAAGTACATTATGTTTTCAAAAGAAAAAGCAGTGAAAATAATTTTGAACAGCAATCATAAATGGTAAATTAAATTCTATGGAAAACTAACAAAAGCACAGACAGAAAAAACTGAGTGTCCTTCTTACTTACGTTAAAAAAGTATGACTTACCGCAAATAACTTTATAACTGTTTCCTTCATGCCTTTGTCCAGGGCATCTTTATCACTGTATGAACCAAGTCCTATCTTGCACATATCATCAACTGCTGAATATGCAAGTTGTGATCGCCAGAATTTCTCCTCCAAAACACTCTTCTCTGTTGCTGCCTCACACATTGGCAACTGTAGAAAGTCTTACAAAGTTAAAAAATTTGACAAGAAAATTCTAAATTTAGGTCCCCAAGATAGTTGCAATATACCTTAAGTATCCTTCAACCTTCAAGAATAGGAAATAGCCTTGAACTTACACACAACTGGGAAAAATATATGCACTAATGGGAATATGTTGTGCAGATACTGTACACAGTTCTAAAGCAGAGTAACAATATCAAATAATGTAGTAACACATACAGCATAGCAAATATGCAAACTGTATACCAAGGGGGAAGACAAAACAGAGCAATGAACAAAATGGTATACCAAAGGACTTAATAATTTATACTGTTAGGATATTTAAATCAAAGATGATGAGTTGGCTAGACATGCAGGATTCATGAAGAATATGAGTACTGTAACACAAATTTGGTCTGGAGTTCTTGGCTTAAAAGGGAGAATACAAAAATGGGTCTTAAAGAAAAAAGGTGTAAAGATGGGAAATGGATTGAACTGAAAAAAACATTAAACACCAACAAATGCACAAAGAGTTTTTTTTCGTCAATTATAACACACTCCTACATGTTTCGACCCTGCTGGGTCATCTTCGGGGAGAAACTTTCTGTTGTCGTTACACTAGGTTGCACTATACAGTTAAGGGAGAATATGCTGTTGACTGTGCACTGCACCGCTTATGGAGGCGTGAATTCTTTGTAGTCTCAGCTTGTACTGCCGAGACTACAAAGAGAACACATTAAATTTGGACTGAGCTGGTTCAGGGCTGCAACTAATAATGGACTTGGGTAATGTAAAATGCCCTTACAATTTACTCTGATGGATTGTGATCTTCAAATACTCATACAGGTAATGGACCTCAATATTTAATATTTGCAATATTATAGTCTTCCATGTCACTCAGTCCTACAAATGTGGGCTATAAAGAAAGAAGATATTTTACCTGAAGTGGAATCTCGGTGACTGCTGGACGAGGAATAGTAGGAGGATAATATGAGCCTTTACACAGAACACAGCGAACATTCTGGTAGTTCTCATTTATCCCAAGAACAAAATAATGATCAGATTTCCCTTTGCACTGCAACAGTTGTTCAGGTTATAAACACCTCTTTTGTAAATTACCAAAAGGAACAAAGAAGAGAACATAGACACACACAATTGACTGTGTATTACACTAGTTACCACAATAAAAATCACACTAGCGTGGTCATGTATTGCCTGTGTGTCCCTCTGAATTGTTTTTGTAAAATTCAACTTAAACAAATAAACTAACGAGTGAAATAAATTAAATAAATAAAAAATGAATTAGTTAAATTACAAGAACCCTATAATTAAATACTTAATGAATAAAATGAAACAAAATAAAATTAATTAATTAATTAAATGAATAAACAACCATTAACTACATACTTGAGTAATAAATAAAAGCTACTTAATATGCAAATAAACACATAAATCATTAATTTAATTAAATAAATAATAGTTTAATTAACTACTTTATATATGGTATTTGTACGTAGGTTGCTCAGAAAGTAATGCCCCACATTTTTTTTCTCATTCCAGAATAAAGATAGCGATGTGAAAATTGAGAGGTAGCAACACTGATGTTTATTGCGCACATGTGTGTAATTACACGGTTGTCCGACAGATAGCACCGCTGTAGTAGTCTGTGAAAATGGCGTCTGTGTCTGACACGCGTTACAAACAACGAGCTGTAATTGAATTCTTAGTGGCGGAGAAAGAAAGTGTGGGGGACATTCGCAAACAGTTGTCCTGATCTGGCGCCGTCATTTTCATCTTTTTGGGCCACTGAAGGATGCAGTGCGTGGGACAAGGTTTGAAGATGACGAGAGCGTGATTCGTGCAGTGAGGACATGGCTACGTGAACAGGAAACCAGCTGGTACAGGGAAGGAATGCATGCCCTTGTTTCGTGCTGGTGTAAGGCCGTAGACTTAGATGGAGATTATGTGGAAAAACAAAATGTGTAAAGGAAACATCCAGTTATACTGTGCGTGAATTTCATACATTCTGAATAGTTTCCGAGAAAAAAAATGTGGGGAATTACTTTCTGAGCAACCCTCGTAGTTGAAATATTACCATATTAAAATGCATACAAGTAAATGTATAACTACAGACAACAAGATACACTCACATGTGTCCGAGTATCACAAACAGGCAGCCAGTAACCTTTCCTTGAAAACATGCGAATTGTTCCAGCTGAATCTAAAGTAAATGGCGTTCCCTCATCAGAAAAGCCTGCCCACTTCAAAGTGGATTTTGGGGTCATAGAAAGTGGCTGAAAAGTTGTAACAGCCAGCAGCCCATATGAAGCCACTGAAAACATGACAAAACCGAGACTCTGGTCGCCCGGAATACCTGCACAATGAAGTAAGTAAACCTTAGTCAATGCAACCACCAACTTATTTGGTTTCTTTCTTCAGTTTAATATCACATTATAATTGCAAGACTAAGCTGGTAATTGATGGCATAAATAATAGAACTAAACAGAGGTCTGTACCAGTGTCTAATACAGGCATTCTGAGAAAACATATTCTTTACCACAGTTTTTATTCTATTACACCATGCAGGAAATGTGAGATTCTCATGGTAGTAAGCACAAAATCACAGTCTTCTATGATGCAGTGCTGTGTAGCTAGTGGATGGCATGGCAATTGGCACAAATCTGGAAGCTTGACCTACATTGCATAATATTTCAGATACAGTAAATTCAACCACATATGAAAATGGAGGGCCAGAAACACTACGGCTTATTTCCGAGCTTCTGGCTTATACTTGAACGTCTCATTGTAACCGCCGTCATCTCCGTTGCAGTCATCTGCTTACCTACACTTACTCAACAGACAGCACACAAACTCATTTGTACTGGCTACCATACCAGTGTTTCAGAGGAACCCACTGCCTCTATATTCATTGTACAAGAGTCAAGAGGTTAAATTCTGGGGACAGTGCACAAAATTGCTTCCCCACAAAGGAACACCATAGACATAAAGTTCTAACAGCTGTGTTAGAAATTATTTAATCTCTAAGGACATCATATTGCCAACATATCTGCTCTTACCCATGCCACTGTGGAAAATGACCAACAGTCTCTTTCTGTGACCAACAACACACACTACAGGACCTGGCAGGGAAATCACTTCTCGCTGAGTGCCTGCGACGGTGAACAGCCGCAGATGTCTAGTGTCAGTAGCGACGGCAACCCACCCCTTACCAGCAGCAATTGCTAGGGCTTCTTCTCCTTCAGGCAGATCTACACTCCATTCTTTGTTGCCATCCCATGAATTAAGCAGCACACACACCAATTTGCTGTACAAAGACATAAGCAGAAAATGACACATGCTCCCACTTGGCCTCATAAAAGCATTAGCTCTACAAATTTCAATGTGTGCCTGTCAGCCAAATGGGTGCCCCAGCTTAGAAATGGACTCAACCACATCTGACTGGATGAGCACAGAACAGAAAGCCAACAAAGACACCACATGAGACAATAAAAACTAACCAACTCCCCACATTTGTGTGATTTTATTTTAATGTCACTTCAGTACTTTATTTAACCTAGCTATTAGAGATTTCTGTGTAAGGATGGTTGGATACACACTGCTTAGAAAACAGTTCTGTATTGAGCTGAGCAAATGTGATGATTCTCCATTTTGTGACAATGGTTGCTGCAGCCATATTTAAGTTGCATACTGTGCACTTCCTGAGGTATACAGAAGTCTTTTTTGGCACTAAGGAGGCAGCTTTATCATACTGAAAGCCTGCAATTGCTGGGACATCCCATGACTGCTGCAGTGTTCAGGACAGCGATCACTACATTATACAGATGATGTTTCAGTAATTACCTCGAAACTCACGTGTGAACACAGATCTTCTTTACATAATCAACACCATAATGGCTATAACTTCAACATCTGAGTTTGACAATTACCATCTCTAACTACAGTTTCTGGAGGTAACCCTTACATTTTACCCCTTTTCACAAAAGGTGTCCAGCTGAACACTGAACCTGCTCACAGTTTAGTGCCACACGGACATTGATCATACCACCCACTCTGTAGTACTAAGTCCTGTGAGCCCAGCACTAATGCAGAACTGTGTGCCATATCAGATGATATCTACTGCACAGCAAATGACGATGGCCCCACACGCTGCTGTATTCAGGTCCACATTAAAAAAACTGTCTGTACCTTATAACCCTTGAGGGACACTACGGAAACATGATTTTTCAGAATGTGAACACCATGTAACTGCCTTAAGTAAATATCAACATCCCAGTACCAAATAAAGCACGGATATCTCTCACTGCCATTTATGTCTGCCACCTTGTAGTTGCACCCGTGACTACTAACAGCTCTACATTGAGCAGGATGGAGCAGTAGCAGCACCTAGACCTCCATTTTGAAGGTGGGCAGTTCAAATTTACGCCATGATATGGGCCAGCCAGAAGTGCTTCATGGTTCTCCTCAGTACCTAAATGCAGATCTCAGGATAATCCCTCTATCATGCCAGAAAAGGTCCTAAATCCTTTCCAATACATCATTCACCAGTCATCCTACCATTAAACACTATTCAACTAATCATGGGTCCAATAAATATTTTATCACCAAGCAATGCGTTCTTGACTTGACACCACAGACACACTAATCCTTCCCTGCAGATATACCTTGGTGTCTCATCCTGAATCTCAGATGCCAAGGCTAAAACTTCATCAGTCAAGGTTGCCATGGTGTGTTTAAGAAAGTTATTAATGTGCAGAGAATGGTGCAAGGATGTGTCATGGAATTCCACATCAATAGAATTACCATCTTCAGCGCTGTAACAACGTACAATGCCGATCGAGTTCCACACCTGTAAACGGGCACAACTGACATTACACTTTTCAGCAAACATTCATTCACTGTACCTGCATGACTGCAGACAACCTCCACTTTCAGGGAGTGTATCAGGAGAAATGCTCACAACTTCCCTCCGTGAGGATACAGCAGTCGTACTTGAACCACCTACTTCTTAAAACCGAAACTGCTCATTTTAAACCGCACCTTGATAATACTAGAACCTGCTAGAATTATATACTTTTGTACAATAACTTAAAGACTTATAGCAAAGTTAGGATATTTGCAGAACCATAATAACGAATTAACCTTTTCCTCACATTACAAAAAAATTAGAGACTATTTGTCCAGTTGTTATGGATATTTAAACTTCCGCCTCCACTTTTACAGAAATGGCACACACTGTAGAACGGATTTTTTTTAACAATTCCATCTAAGCCACTTTCTTTCTTGCTACTTTATAGATTCTGCATAATAAAACACATTACCTCTTACATTTACATTTTTTTATAGAAATGAAAATTCAGACATTCTAAGATCATATAACGTAATCACTTTAGTGCTGGTATGTAGAAACCAATAATTAAATACGAATATTTGAGGTTTGTCCTAAGACGTTAATATTTTAAATGAGATTCTACCATGTTTTACTATGCCAAAGGGGAGTATAGCCCTTTACTTTTACATCATGCAGCGTCAGAGGAAAAAAAGGAATACACAACTTGTTCAATTTGTCTCTTTAACTAACTAATAACTCATGCTCAGTTTGTGTTGTAACTATATTAATTCAAGATACTCACCATAAATCTGTGCTGGAGGTGGACAGGTGTCGATGAAGGCTGGAATGGGGGCTGAAGATCGCAAGATGGAACAACTGCTGCAACAGCACTCATTTTACTTTCGTCATCATCATCTGCATCATCTGCATCTGTTAAGTCAAAGAAACAACTTATGAAATGCATGCATAACATGACATCTCTGGTGTGTTCATGCCCTTTCATTTGATGACCTTAAAAGCCACAGAACTTACTACAACTTTGTCAGTACATTATTTCAATAACTGGAAATAAACACAGAAAATGTAATAAAATTTAATGTAAGACTGCAAGAGTGAAGTGACGTATAAGGAAGTAGATCCCACAGGATATGTATTGCCCCTTCATTTGATATAAGAAAAATCAGCGTTTTTCCTTCATAATTCTGGCCATGAATACACATCTTGGAAATGATCTACTGTATGAGAGGATAATATTAAGACAGATCCTAAAGAAATATGATGGGAGGGTGTGAACTGGGTTCATCTGGCTCAAGATTGGAACTAGTGATAAGGTCTTGAAAACATGCTCATAAACTTTCAAAACCTATAAATTTGATGGAAATGTTTTGACCAAATAAGAAGCTATTAGTTTCTGAAGAAGGTGCTGATGAAATGGTGTTAAACAAACATGTATGCTCGAACCATTCCAGCATACATATAGACACTGTCCCTCCACACAACTGGACACACCCTTCCCCTGAAAACAAAACAATCCTACAGTTTTTGTTTCACTTTTGTAGTTGATCCAGACAGTTTGCAGTGTAACAAAATGCATACTGTTAAAATAAACTGAGATGTCAGAATACATAAGGCTACTGTGGACAACTAATTCAGCAGATTTACTAACCCAAGCTCTGCTAGAGATGTCTACACATGTTCTCTGACAGATAAGTTGTGTTAACAGCTTGGTTACGGGCACACACATCTGTTCGTTGACAGTTCCTCATTCCAAATTAGTCACAAAAACAACAGCATGACTTGGGTAAATGCGACTGTGCTGCTGTATTTTCATACCCATATCTGAATCAACCCACATGCATACACTGGGAATCTTGTGCTACTCAGGTTTCAACATCCAACGGCCATCTCAACATTTCTGATTTTATGATCCCAGTAACACAGGCAAGCACTGGTTTCTTTCCTGTGGAACTGGGGTTTACTTCCTCGCAGAGGCATAAATTTTCATTTTCTCTACAATATGTAGAAGAGCTCTTGGTTCCAAGAAGATTCCAATCCAATGTGCACAAGAGGCTCATTCCCCCAGGGTAAAACAATGGTTAAGAATCCATGGAGCTATACATCCAATCCATCATACATCATCATGGCATCAAGCTTAATTAAACACAGGAACAATGTGCCTTTATCTCAGTGGTGCTCCACTGACTGCATCAGTGTAGTACAATAGAATTAGCTGTGGTAAAATAACTAGCAAAAAAAGTTTCTTTGAATGAAAGAAGAAAAAATCCCTAGAAAACTTTCTGGTGTATTTTATTAGCAAAGGTCTTACAGAATTGCGTAATTAATTAATTCCTTCTTTATAATTTAATCATGTTAAGGGGGATTTATTTGCATGTTGAATGTTTCACACCATTATGAAGTTCATCTATCTCATCAGAGTTTAAAATAACAAGAAAATATTTTGTCACTTACTGGAAAGCACGTTAATTACAAAAAACGTTAAATTTATATATGCGCCAATGCAAATAGATTTCTCTCACCTGCAGGGCTCATTTTGTCAATGCCATCCGCAAATGCAGGCTGTGACAGTTCTGCTTTGATTTTATTCAAGGATATTGCATTTTCATTATCATCATCATCGTCATCATCTCGATTCTGATGTATCATTTCATGAACAGTAACAGTCTTCTCCTGAAACACCGGCATGAAAAACTGCTAAGTTTGTTACCGTCTTACAAATGCACATACTTACATGAAATATTGTTTATGTCAAGAATTACAAACATGTCAATGGTACAAAATTCTGAGGTTGCATTCAATGCATGTAATGTAGAAGAGATCTTTATTTAAGTAATATGTTCTTCACACAACAACAACAACAACAACAACAACAACAACAACAACAACAGTGGCAGCAGCAGCAGCAACAACAAAAATAATGGTAATGGTGGTGGTGGTGCCAGCAGCAGAAGCAGTGTTAACAGTGAGGACGACGATGACGACAACAACAACAACAACAACAGATCTATAGAATAAAAATCTAAGCAAATGAGTTCTGCTCACAATTCCTTGTAACTGAGGACACAATGAACCATTAGGTTTATTTAAAAGCTGTAAAAAATGAATCCAAGAAACAAATATATATTCACATTTTCACAACAATAAAATTACTTCTTCATGGTTTCATGTAAAATTATATTAGACTTCCAATTTTCATTACATGCAGGAACTGTGTTTTCATACATACCAAGACAAGACAGTGGCAAATAATTATGAAAAACAAATCCGACAGACTTTATTAAGGGGCTGGTTTCATTAGATATTGCACATTTGGCTCATCAGAATTACATGACTAAGATGAGGAAGATTCTGGGCTTTGGGAATGTTATGCCATACCAAGACAACTGGTAGTCACTGATATTCCAGTGGAGCATGCCCCCATCTGCAGGTTCAGCATAAAGAGGAGTGCTTGACCTGCTCCTCCAGAACATCAGTGATTGTTTGCCAGTTGAGATGGCCAAACAACACAGAAGACTTCAATGTTCACCAGTACTGGCTTCAGAACCTCAAATCTTGCAATGCAGATGATACAAGTTATGGAAGGTGCTGAAATAAAACTGTATGTAAAACTTTGCCAGCACTGACTTACAGATGTATTGCTGTCACCGGAAGCAGCCGGTATGCAGTCTTCAACAGTGCCCAGCTGACCCATCACATCACAATAGGCAATCTCACCATTGCCACTCGGGTTCCAAGCTAGTCCACATATGCTATATCCCCGATCATGTCGTATGTTCATCACACAGGTCTGAAGGTTCACATTCCACACACAGATATCCCCACCTGTTGTACAACCTGCCAAATAGTTCCCACATGGTGAAAAGGTAGAGATGGAAAAATCCTGTGAACATCAAATATATTTCTGAATTCAAAACAGTTTACCCATAATGCACACAGAACTTCAGAATAACAAGCGATTAATTAAATCCATTTATTAACAAAATTCAAATGTTCAATACGATCTTCAACCATTTCAGTCTAGACCTCATTCTTATAACCTGTATCACCCAGATATATTTTAATATTATCTTTACACCTGTCATCTGCCAGTATATTTCCATCACAATGCTACATAAAACTATGTTCCTTATATTCACGTTACATGCCCTGCACTTCATCAACTGCATTACATTTATTTGCTTTGAATTGTGTTCATAAATGACCATCTTTTAAGCTCCAGAAATAGGCACCACAGGATCTGTTAAATACATCAGCCTCAAATGGGCCTAATTCATCAATCCCTGATTACAGACAAGTATGAAGCACTGGTAGAATTATAATGTTGAAGCCAAAACTGCAGAAAAACCTACACCAGTGCTACTTTGCCTTCACTCCATGCTCATGACAGCAAACCGCACGTACATACCACACACTTAAACTCTTCATGTCCAAATTCCTGTCCTGAAATATTAAATTAAAACTACACAGGACTTTAACACAACCGATACTGACTTGTGGGTCAAAAACTTGGACAATGACCATGGGAGAAATGAGCATGCTCAGAATACTTGAAAGGAAGATTGCAAGGAAAATATATGGACACATAAAAGGAGAATAATGCAGAATAAGTATAAAAAAGGAGATAAAATATAAGAAAATGTAAAGTCTATAAAATCCCTCTGACTAAGATGGTACGGTCATGTTGAAAGCTGGAAAACCAAACAATGCCAAAATAAATTGCAACAGCTACAATGGGAGGAACACGGAAAATTGGAATACCACGTAAACAATGTAAAGATGAGGTTGAAGAAGACTTAAATATAATGGAAATAAAAAATAGGCAAGCAGCATCCAGAGAGCATCAGGAAGGGAGGAAGATTTTATTGGAAGCCAAGGTCCACAATGGACAGTAGTGCTTGAGGAGGAGGAGGTGGAGGAGGAGGAGGTGGAGGAGGAGGAGAAGTGCTAGTTGCTCACAACCAATCGCACTTGGAGTTTGGGTAAGGAACCCAAGTCTCTGAGATACAAAGCTGGCAGGTAATTATCCAAACTACAGTAACACTTTACCTTACATGTGTAATAATTCTAATGAGCGTAACACACAGTAATAAAAATTGCGCATATATCAGTCTGCAAGTGTTCCATGACTAGGATCATACCTGTTTCACTGCATCGTGACACAAAGATAGGATTCTATTCCATGTCTCTCTCTCATAGATTCGAATCTCTCTTCCATGAGGCACAGCCAAATAACGTCCAGTGTTGGGCTGCCATGATGGACGCCCAAGGCACTTTGCTGTGACAAAAGCGTTACACACAGGAACACAGTTCCATGACACCACAGTACGGGTATCATCAATAGTCCATACGCGCACTGTCCCATCGCAGCTTGAAGATGCCTAACAACAATAACTTCTTATAAATAATGCTTTACTTCTATCTAGATAGTCATATAAATTACACAACTCAGATGAAACAATCGGACTATTAAGCACGGAGAAAAACAGCTTGTTCAGCAGCATAACAGATAAAGGGAAACAGATTCAGTCTTCAGGGTACAAGAGGAGGAAAACGCTCCCCCAAGACATTAATACTTTCTACCACACCGTATGGTGTCATATCCCAGAAGACAGTCCAATGTGTTGACTGTCAGATTTTTTACTATAAAACCTGCAAACATGCCATGGAAGGAAGTCTCACGAGTCATCTGACTCCACATCTTCCTCCAGCAGTTACACTTCCCCCTCCAGCCAGGGCCGTGGAGTTGGAGTTGGCTGGAATTTTAGGTGGAGTTGGAGTTGGTAAAAATTTACCGACTAAGAATCTGACCGCAATATAAAATGTTAAATACTATTTTAACGCTTTTGCTACTGTGTGAAGCCACTGGCGGCCTCACGCTTAAGGAGATTCAATTACGTGTGGAGCCAGATGGTGCAGGAATAATGCTTTGTAACTTTGGCTCCAGTACCTTAACCATAAACAAAGAAAAGAAGCCATAAAGACATAGCTAAATAACCACCAAACTTATACTTAAATATAGGCTATAAGTCTAAAAGTAGCCTGATGAGTCATGTGGTGGTGATGAACTGTCTTATAGGTTTACCGTTATTAATGCATACTGAGCTTTTATGAAAGAGTCGTAGTCAGAGTCAGAATTGGAGTGGGAGATTTAAAAATTGAGGAGTTGGAGTCAGAGGTTTTGTGTACTGACTCCACAGCCCTGCCTCCAACGCACTACTCTCTATTCCTCTCCAATCATCAGTGATGGCAATCCCCTAACAACATTTGCCAGTAGCAAGTACTTTGAGTTTGTTTACACAGGCCACAGGGGACTGCAGAAAAACAGAACTGGAGGCAAAAAACAGGAAACTTAGAGTACCATGTTCCTCACCATCCATGGGGCTCCTTTCTGTGGCCTTGGTATAAAAGGCAGGGATCTTAACATTTAATTACAGAAAGACAATCAAATGTACTGAACAAAGATAGCAGTACCAACAAACGACCTCAAAAAAAACAAATAATTAAGGCTACACACCACGTATTTATCCTTTGGGTCCAAGGCCACACCAAGAATAGGAGCTTTGTGCCCTGTCAGAACTGTAGTTTTGGAAGTGCCAATGGTGCTAACGTGGATCTCCATATCACTAGAATAATAACATACACAAGCATAACTATTTAAGAAACGTCGTTAAGACTGGCACATGAGTGGCCAAACATGCCAGTGGTTACTGCATATTAAACTTACACTCATACACTCAAGTGCACTTGTTGGTCCTTGTACAAGTGTTATACATCTGATCAATGCACAGAACATGGACCATAGAACAGCATGAACGTCTCTAAAGCACAGCTCATCTGTACGCACAAGATAAACCTGAATTAGCTCACCAACATGTGCTCACCCCATAGTTTTTATACATCTTGAAGGACTAAGGTATGGTCTTCTGGGATGTGATGCCATGTAATTTGGTTGCCACACAACTATTCACCAAGCCACATAGTGTTACAGTGACCACCTACCAAACTACATGAAGCTGCACTAGCTATTAGCTAACCACATGGTGCCACAACCCAGAAGACCATAACCTACCTCTCACTACTCTGAAAAGCTCAAATAGCATACCTTAACACATATGCGTAATTTTTGAATAGACAAGGGGCAATTCAGCATATTGTGCAAAAGTGGCATACAAAACTGCAGAAAAGTTACGCATATTTTTCATTCCTCTCCGTATCAACCAGTGCTACTCAGTTGAAATTAAAATATACTGCTAGACATACCTGGATCCTGCAACAATTTTCTTTCCATCACTGCTAACAGCAATATGAGTAACTGCTGCAGTGAAGCGTGACACAATTCCATCTCGATCTGATTCAGGGAAGGTGTATGCTTGTACACTATTATTGTCAGTTCCAACATAATAATGATTGTTCTGAAGAATAAAACAAATCACTACAAAACCAGTTACTTACATTCATAAACACAGTTCACCAAGAATGCTAAATACCAAAATTAGCCTATGAAGTCCAATAAATATTGCCAAAACATTCTTACCAGTACTCACCTTGTGGACAACTGTCAATGCTTGTTCTCCCACACATTGTGAAGACGGATCATCATCTTCTAAGCCAGCCCAAATTCTCACATCCCCGTCTATCCCACAGGTAAGAATGTGCCTAAATAACAAGAGTACAATCTAATTGTAAGCAATTTCCAGTATTCATACTATTTGTCATTTGATTTTTGTGCTCATTTTGCGTACTGTTAATGACGTCACGGGCTGCCGAGGGACTCTGACCTGTGTTTTTCAACAAATAAATTATCATTAGTGTAAGCAGCATCATAATTTTCGACCTACACTTCCATTCGACACTTACTTTCCATCATCAGAGTAGCAAACATCCGTGTGGCCATCAGAATGAGCGTAACGCATGGGCCTTTTCCTGACATTCATATTTGGGTACTAATTAGTAACAATAACATAACTAACAACACTTAACAATATACACTTTCTACACACCAACCTTCAACAACTTGGCGGGACTTTCGGCAATCGACTATCGATTACTCCGTCACACTTCATTCTTTTTCTGTCTGCCAGGGACCCTTGTTTACAATTAAAAGAAATTAAGAATCGAAGTTAGTGCCAGTAAAGGTATTTAAAATGCTGTTACTTGGAAACGCTTAATGTCATTAAGCCACTCGTAATTCATATGTAACAACAATTCAATAATATGGATTATGTGAAATTGTTTGTACAGTCTTATAAGACATACCGTTTGTTGCTTGAGCGTATGAAAGCACCCACAGCTGCGCGGAGAATCGGTGGAGTGAGCATCATCGAGGTGGTCATGGAAGTGGATAATGGTGGATGGGGTTGATGTAGAGGTCCAGGAGTAGTAAATATACGCCTTGGTATGACCATGGTTTCAAAAGCAGCTATAGGCATTGCAGCGGGTATATGTGGAACACTGTTTATTGGGTACTGCATTTATTTTGACAGGAAGCGAAGGAGCGATCCCAATTTTAAGAAAAAATTGAGAGAAAGTAAGTTGTAACTCATTGAATATTGTCTGTATATGGACTGTAAAGAAGATTTCAGTGACAGAAATGCTCTAAAAGTGTACGACATATGTTTGCATAAGACCTTCACAATAACATGTAAATGTAAATGTAAATATGGATCTGTTTGATTTTTATATTTAAAGCATTGCTCACGTGCTTTAATCTCAGTAACCGGATGAACAGATGTTGATTGCACGTTTTGATTTCATGTGGAACAGGTATAATTGGCTGAGTACCAACTTTAGAGCCCTTCGTACGTATCGCTGTACGAACTGCTAGTTTATTATTTGAATAGTAGGTTGTAAAAGGTAGTGTGCTAAAATGCTGTAATTGTAATACCTTTTTTTTTCTCAGGAAGGAAAGCTAGGAGAGCTGTCACCAAATCGGCAGGAACGAAACTTCCAGATCTAAAAGATCATGAAGCTGTTCAAAGATTCTTTCTTCAAGAAGTATGTGTGATTTATTGTATTAAAGTTCTATATCTAATGTGGGTAATCATAATTCCCATTATGGACCTCCCTGGCCTTTACCCACCTTCACAATTCTGAATGATGCATTTTCTGTGAAAAAGAAAAGGCTTGGTGACAGACATAATCTGTAGCTTAACACCAGAAGTCTAGTACCATATACCGTGGCAGCCTCATTTCCCTAAAACTGGGCCCATTGTACTAGAGTGAGAGAGTTCAACAGTGGTAGAGAAGGAGGGAGAAAATATTAGTGATGAGATCCCACCATTTATACAAAGGGACTGAAAAGCTAACCAGTGGATGAATGCCAAGTATTATTTTGGTAGAGGTTAATTGCACCGTGTCGTAGGTACAACTTGGTGAGGAACTACTGGCACTGGGTGATTTGGAAGGTGGTGTTGAGCATCTTGGTAATGCAGTAGCAGTTTGTGGCCAACCAAATCAACTTCTGCAAGTTCTGCAGCAAACGCTTCCACCTCAGGTGTTCCATCTTCTGTTGCAGCGACTTCCTTCAGTGGGCCAGGTACGTAACAGTTTATGGATCCACATATTGACTTCCATTAGTTTCCTGTGGTAGACTGACAGTGACCGACTACTGTGTCACATTTGCAAGGTCTCGTATCATTTGCTTCGCTACTGTTCATGCAGTTTCTTTCTGAATGTTATGTGATGTTACTTATTTTAATGTTAATTAGGTCTACGTTGAGTGGGTGATTTGAAAGCCTTGTGCTTATCATATGCTAAATACAGTTCACACTTTTTCTTCTTGTAATGAAATTGACTGATTTTTTATGCATATCTTCTTTTCCAGCGGATTGTAGCGCAGAATGCTGCTTCTGTTGGTGTGATGTCTGAAGATGATGTGGAATAAGGAATACTGTTACATATAGTAATGAGATGAACCATAATGCACACGTGTTTGTTATGGTACTGTTTGTCACTTCATAAAATTTACTGCGGTAACACATTTCCAGCAGAAGAGGTGTTGAGTAGTGTGTAGTGCATTGTACAACATGAATTTTGTTGATCTCTGCAACATTAAATCATGCAGATTGACCTTGTGTTGCAAGACCAGCTCTGTAACCAATGACAACGATTTACTGTAAATTCTGGTCACAGCGATATAAGATGATGGAAGTCTGAATTATGAGACTCTGGAATTTTATATTTTCAAAGGGACCTACTTCATGCTATAGGCTGCACAACTGGGGTTTCAAGCTTCAGTTTGTGGCAGGGTGCACCCCTTCTGTATGTTGCCACATCACAGATGGAGGTACTTATTTTCATGAGATGAACAGGACAGCGGGCAGTTGGGGAAGTGTACCAGCATAAAACTTGTCCTCCCAGAACCAGTGTCATGAGAGTGGCGTGGCTTTAGGTACCTTCCATAACTGAACAGGAAAATTGACCTTTGACATGTATTTAGAACACAAAATAAATACATGTTTAGTTATGAAGAAATGTAAAAATGTCAAAATAATACAAGGAAGAAGGAAACCGTCATTACAGTGCTACTGGCCTGTGCTTGACATTGCCTGTTAACAGACTGTGAATTACAATGTAGAACAACTGTAATTTCCTATACCTCAGCAGCCACATCCACCTGTGTTAATGAAGGCAGGAAGACTTCTCATCCGAGTTTAGGGGATGTTTGATGCGGAAGTTCAACAGTTTGCCAAGGGTCATGGAGTTTAAATACAAAGAGGAGCCTGTGCAGACCAAAGAGACTTGCCACAAGCTCTCCCACAACTACTGGAGCCTGGCTGAAGGTGCAGATGTTTTTTGCTCTGTTAGTGTGTCCAGACTGGCTGTGGGATGAACCCAGCAACTATTTCAGTAGATACTGAAGACCCTTTTCCCTGGGGTAGGCTGACCATTCGTATTCATCTGCCTTTTCTGCCCCATACGTCCTTGCATGATGCATAATTAAGCACAGGGACTTCATCATTTTACCTTTACCTACTTCCTTCATCTGTCCCAGAGGTGGAAGTAGCCGGTTCCTGCAAAACATTGTAATAACAAAATTGCATGGCATCATAATCCAGAATCCAAAATCTTGAATATAATTGCTGTGATAACCATACATAACATAGTAGTGTACATATGATTAATTCCATATGATATTTGGTCTACTCAGAAAATAAAACAAATGGTTGTAGTTGTGTGTGCACATAAAATTGTTTTAGAATGCTGAGGAAAATGACTTGACCATAAAGAAAATTACACAATTTGAGTGGCATAACCATCTGTGACATAGTGCTACTGCAGATATAAAATTCAAGGTGAGAACTGACAGCACAATAAAATTCAAGCTCCAGGTATTTACACAGTTTCACATTAAATTGGAAATTTTGTCTGCTCTAAAGAAATTCCTTTTCTTGATTTTTATATCATGATATACCTTTTCCTGCTTACAGTTCAGTTTTTTTTTATTACAGCGTAGTATGTCCTTTTCCTCTGACAAATTTTGTAGCACTCGCTTACAACAGGTACGGTATATATCAAGGCAAATGAGTATAACTGAATTGCAGTTGGGAATTTTTAAGATATATATTTTAACTTTACCTTTTTAGAATGTTACACTTAAGAGTAATATATTTTCATTACCAAGAATATTTAGACCCTGAAAGAGATATGAGATTTGTTGAAGCTACTGTGCCGTCACACTTCCTTGTTATGGTGTGTTACATATGTTGGTACATGTGTATTAATTGGGTGTGACACACAGCACCAGCATATGTTTTAACTGAATATACTGTTCGTATAGACAAAACTATGACCTGCAAAGTGACTGTCGAATTTAAACAATGTCCGTTGGTTTTCTAGTAAAAAGTCCTTCATATATATGTTTCTGTTAACCTTTAACGTAAAGAATACAATTTTCAGGGATGTGGCACCCTATAGCATGGAAGAAATTTATGAACATTCTGGAGGAACCTAGTGTACCCCTTATGAGATTTCGCTGAAATGTCAGGTAATTTTTATCACAGTACATGGCATAACATCCCAAAAGATGTATACCTGCAAGGCCACAACCATTAGAATCTCTTAGGTGCATACAATCTTTTATCACATCAAGAGTGAAAATGTGGGTTCAAGTGCCTGCTTGAGGCGTAGATGTATGAATTTGTTTTTGTATTGTCCTATGTAAGTGGGGCAAGTTTCACTTTTTCATGATGGGCCATCAAATGTCTGTAAAGGAAATTCAGAGATGGAAAATTGTAAGCCTTGGGCCACATTAGCTTGGAAGCACCAGCGAGTGGAATAGATCTTGTTAGAAGAGGTCAGCAAAGATTTCCTTTCTCTTTTCCAAATGATCAAGACCTGACCTGAGGCCCGTTGAGCCTCCTCTGCAGTGAGTAGCAGAGGCTGGGGCATGAAGCTGAACATTCCCATTAACTGCTTAATTTCAAAATATATGGAGTTAATCCTCCACTCTCCTGTATGCCTTTTTGGCATGGTGCTTGAGTATGCACAGGGACAACTATCTTAACCATGTTTTACCTTCGAAATTTTCGTTGTGGTGATTAT
The DNA here is from genome assembly GCA_013340265.1 of Coptotermes formosanus. NCBI lineage: Eukaryota > Metazoa > Arthropoda > Insecta > Blattodea > Rhinotermitidae > Coptotermes > Coptotermes formosanus. Next base: position 2,892,520 of record BLKM01000588.1, on the reverse strand, counting down.
TAAGCAAAATTATGATCTAGGATGTGACAGCATGTAGTTTTCTGGTAGGTTCCTCAGTGGAGGAAAGAAAAGTATGGGAGGAAAAGAGGTGCATATAAGTAAGGAGATAGAAGGAAGGAAATTGCAAAACCAGAGTAGGAGTAATGCAATAGAAAAGAAAGCAGATAAAGAGGAAAGGAGGCCCTAAAAAAGGCAGTATTGTAGGCAGCAGGTAACTTCGTAGCTGACCTCCCTAACACTGTGCTGCAGTCAGCATGGCATCGTCAATGTGAGGCTCACCTCGGAACAGCCACATAGTGTTGTGTATTTACATTGTTGTGAGTACGTTCATAGCTGCAGTCACTGTGGACAGTTCTGAAACAAATGCTTGGTGGTGCACAGTTCTTTGCGTCATCACCTTGCCTCTTCACCCCCCACACCAACTAACAAGTAGTGTGGTCACTATTAGAATTCCCAGCATGGGCCAGTTAGAGACCAAGTCACAGCAGAATCTGAGGCGGAGTCTTTCCACATTTCTTCAGGGAGTAAAACTTCTGTCACTTGCTGAGGGAGAGACACCATTCTTTCTGATCATCTTTGGATGGTGCTCCGTCTTATAACACCCCTCTGATGATATGGATATGTCTGGATATGGTAGATTCTGAAGCTGGATGTGATGGCTGTTTATTTAGTCATGTTGTGGTCATTGGGTTATGAGAGTACGTAGTCTCGTCAGCAGGTTGCGATGGGCAATATGTCCCTCTGAAATGCAGTAACCATCTACCAGACTACATTGTGTCATAACCCAGAAGACTGTAGGTACCTGTACTGCCATGAAAATCTGAAACCTCATATTGCTCTATAAACCTCAATACCAGTGCATTCTGTTACCAGTATAACTGTTTTACAGTATGAAATAAATGAACAAGAAGAGTGCTGGTGAAAATTTTATTTACCCACACTATTTATAAACCCTTATCCCAATGACAATATCCCTTTTTTGTAAGACAATGGAAATGAAACCTCTATAAAAATAATCTCTTTACAACCGTAGAAAGAGTAACAAGAAGTGATGCAAGCTTCATATGAAGAATTCTGTTACAGCACCTTCACATGCTGATGGTATTGCATATTATACCAGAATAGTACTTATGATACAAAAGCTGTACAAGTAAATTACTGCTGTTTGCAGGTTTATTTGTGGTCAAATATGCTAACCCTTCAAGTGTGAGTTTCAATTTCACGCAGTTTCAACCTTTATCCAGGAACAGGAGTACTAGAGTTGAAGGCCTGATTTTTAAGTGGAGGAAAATTATTTGTACTAAAAATCTGCAATGTTTGGCCAGTTGGACCACGCCCATGCACCATTACAATAATTCAATGCACAGCTTGTTAGACCATGTGCATGTTACAACTGGAATGCAGAATGAGTAAACAATAATATTGGATTAACTTAAGCTGCTAATTCTTAAGACTTGCTAGTAACGTGTTTCTTTCACTCTATTTGCAGTCTATCTACTCTGTTGGGGAATGTCAAAATGTGGCATTATGACTAATTACAGTTTCTGCTACCTAATCATCACAAACAGAAAGAGAGCAGCTGCTAGGACTTGCATCATGGAAGAACACTTACTTTCTCACACAGGGTCTCAATTGACTCACATTTTGAATCCACCCATCCATCTCTCTCACTCACACACACACACACACACACACACACACACACACACAGCTGGTAAGGGAACTAACAACAGACACGTGGTGGTACCACGCAAACTGCCTGCTGATATATACTGTGGAGTTTGCAACCTGTTTGTATGCAATGCAGTATATCACGAAGAATCTGGAAGCACATGAACATTTCACATTAACCCTTTACACAGCAGTGGTGTGTCTGTGTAACATTAAATACCAGAACATTTTATCCACACAGTTTGTGGGATTCACTCACTTAACTGATATGCTTACAATATACGTGCAGCATTGTCTTGAAGGTACAAACTGGCTTCCAAACTATTTGGATGCTCTCTGCATTATAAAGTTTTAAGATGGAAAACCCTGGCTGTCACTTACTGTGGGCAACTATAATATACAATTAGCAAACAAGGCACACCTAGAATTGCATTCTACATACCTAGCCCATCTGCAGAACTGTAAGTGAAAAATTCTCTCTACAGCTTTAACAGTAGCTGCAACTGATGTTCATAAACTGACAGGTAAATATGTTCAACAGCAGCCATACCCTGTTAACAGAAATTTCTCTGGAATAGAAAGTTGGAACATGCAGCATCCTTGTATGATCATTGTGTACACATAATGCAAATTACACCCTCACAAACAAAATCTTGCCATTTTGTCTCACTAGTTTCTAAAGCTGTAACTTAATTTTCTTACAGGTGAAAAGAATAGGCAATATAAAAAGTGTGTTGCTTTTAACATTTAAAATAAATTTTAATATACAAATATATCAGTAATTGAAGGCACATGGAACACAATGTTAGGTTACACTTACCACCACCTTTAAGACTATGAAAATTCCACAAACAGGAGGCTCACCTGGCATAAGCTAAAATAATGAAAAAATCTCACATTAAAATCTATGTCAAATCTCTCCCCATCCTAACAGCACGCTAAATAATAATGTCAGACTCCAAATATTTGGAACAGACTTTCGAAACAGAACACATTATAAAGAAAATAAAAGGACGCCAAAATATATTGCTGTTCTTTTTCCAAAGCATGCATCTAAGATGGTCAGCAAATAAGTTTCCACTGTGTGCAACTTTGTAATTAAGAACCTGTATGGACAATGATTATATCACGAATTCAACAACAAAAAATTATCACCTGTTTCCAGCAACGAAACCAAATTCTGGCAGCCACAAATATAAAGATGACTGCACGGTAGAAACAATAATGCCATGATGGCTGATAACACAGAACATGGTCTTCTATAAACGGAAAGGAAAATCTCAGTCTACGATATGACAAATGCCTAGGTTCCTGATGTATCTGTTCCAAACCGAACAATCACGTAAATGGTTTTGAGCACTCTAGGCAGTAACAGAACATGTAGAAGACATGTGTTAACTGAGGAAAGACTGGACAAAATTAGTGCTAGATTGGGGACACTGCCAAGAAATCAGAGACTCAACCCGCAGAGCAAACAGGCATGTCTGCATCATCAGCACAAGATGCAGCAGAATTGCTGCGATTGCATCCATGTGGTTCACAGACTCTATGAAACAAACCACGAAGGAGAACTAAATTTTATGAACTGGTACCCTCATCACTTACTTCAAAAACTCCTTCCAAGACTTTTTCCATCGTCCTTAAATTAAAAAAACACTGTGTTTCGGAAGAGACTTCTTCCTTCCTCAGGTGATACCAAAAAAATCCAGTCACACACGTGCTGGCCAGAACATATAATCTCTATCATACCAACCATAACAGAGACCAAACTGTGCCTTCTTTGAGTACAGGGGAACTGCATTGGTCTGAACACGAGATGGATGAGTGCCATGAACAGCTGCCTCAAGGGCTAGTACAGCATGATGAACTGCCACAAGGTGAAAGGAACATGACACTGCAGATCCTACAGCACCTGCAGCAACAAAACCATCTAGCACATCAACAGCAGTTGATGCAGGAAATGCTGGAATGCCTCCATAATTATGAAGCTCCACAGCAAGTCCAGCATTTTCAGCAGCAACAACAACCCGTGGCGCACCAGGTGCAGCAGGATGTGCCACTGACCCAGAAGCGTGCACGGACATACACGGCATCACCAGGGACTACCAATGTCGTACTTATACAGCCACATGAAAGACGTGGTGGCCCAATGAGACACCGAATTAGGTTGACGCCATGATACCAGAGACACTGGTATTAAATATGGCTGGACAGACTGATGTGAAGATTCAGAAGGAAGTGAGAGGAATGCAGTCTTTTGAGTTACGAATTTGAGTTTTGTGTATATAAAGCAGCAAGAAACTGTTATTTGGTAACTGTAAGTTGGTATCTCTCATGGTTGGTATGATGGAGATCATGTGTTAAAGCCAGCATGTGTGTGTCTGGATTTTATTAGTATCACCTGAGGAAGGAAGAAGTCTCTTCCGAAACACAGTGTTTTTTTAATTTAAGGACAATGGAAAAAGTCTTGGAAGGAGTTTTTGAAGTAAGTGATGTCAAGCCATTGTCAAGAACTGTGATGTTGCAACTGAATGGTACCCTCATGTTGTGCATGCCAAAGAAATATACCTCACATTCCTGTTTAACAGTGAAGCATATTTCATCTCAGTGGGTGAATGTACTCTTAGAATAACAGCCACTGATCCACAGAAAATCCCATGTTAATACATGCAGTACCATTACTCAATGTTATGACTGGTGTGTGGTGTGCAATGACTGCAGGAAGCATTATTGCACGATGTTTTTCTTTCATGAAATCACACACTCCCACCGTTAAACATATCTTATATTAGTTTCTAATCACCTGTGTGGCTATAAAAGGACCTATGCCCCTTTTCAGCAAGGCAGGACAACAGCTCACACCACCACAAACACTTCTGTGTGTTGTTTAATGTGTTTATGGTAATTTAATAGTAAACGGGAACCCATGGCTTCCTTATTTGCCACATCTCAACGCATGCAATTTTTGCCTGTGGGACACACTGAAGGATAACACACACAGTAACAATCCTTGCAGTGAGGACAGCCTAAAAGAGAACATTCTAACCGTACTACTTTGCATCTCACCTGAACTCTGCCATACAATGGACAGTGTGTTGGATGCAACAAATGCATGTGAGCTGAAGAAACTATTTTCAAATCATTCTTAAAATATGGTGAGTAAAAACGTAATAGCAAATGCAATGTACTGAACTAAAAGGAGTGAACACTAACTTAATGGTGAACAGGAAGAGGAGCAATAACTGCACTGCCTGCTGTAACATGAAATGCCGAAGTGTAGAGTGATGCATAATGCCATTTTAAAAAATGTCCCTTTATATGCACTGTAAACTTATTTTCTGAGTCACCTTCATAGCATAAAAACTTGTTCCCTGCATACCACTTCCATTATAGTTTTAAAACCTAGGACATGTGACGCCTAATTTTGTAGGACATAATGTGTGGTGTTGGAAGAACTTTCTCAATAAAGAAAGTACAGTGAAACCCTGTTAAGAAAATTTTGAAAATTCCAAGAAAATCCTACTTCTTAAGCAGGAAATTTCTTAAAAGGGTAATTTTAATGAAATGGGAGAATTTTGGTGCTTTTTTATCCAGACTTCTTAGGCGGGAAATTTTCTTAACCAGGTTTTTCTTGAGTGAGTTTCACTGTAGTTGGTTAAGGATGAAATTCTAGTTTTTTGAAACCAAGACTTATAAAATCCTAACCTGTGATGCAGAGCACCCCAAAAGTACTTTCTCACATTATTTCTGTCAAGAACATTTCACACAGATGAAAATTACTGCCTTTAGCATGTGACTACAGTTTTGTAAGCCGTTACCAATATTCCTCCAGAACTACATGATATCACATCACCAAAGACAGTAATCCTCATAGTCACTGTCATGAGAACCTCAAATCTGACATCATACAAGATCTTGAATTAACCTTTGTCAATGATACAAAGTTTCAATGTTGCTCTTACTGAACTCCACTAAATCACTGAAGTATCAATGGATATGTTGTTCACTCATAACAACTAAAGCTTGCATTATGCAAATATTATGCAACAGACTAGAACTATTATGAAAAATCATGGAATAAACCCTTTAAACGCAGCTAACAGAATACCTCCCCCACACATTTTCCTAGCAACATCCTGCTAACTCTATTTTAATAATCAATACATTTCCAAATATAACAAACAATAATATATAATAATGGTTTTGTTATAGTATCAACCGCTTTACAATACACGATTTTCCTCCATAACTTGGCAGTGAAGACGAATAATAAAAATTAGACTGTTGTTAAAAAGGAAGGTTCAACCTCATCCATATATACATACACCTACTGCAATTACATATGTATAATACACGGAAATCCATTTGACTCACTTATTCACTCCTGTAACACAGCAGGTAATACTTCCCTAGGTAACTATCAATAAAGCTCTTTCTATCAATCCTGGATCAAAACACTGCAATCCTTGCCTAAAAACATTCTTCAAAATGTTGCAAATATGACATACTGCATGAGATTACGCCAATGACATATTACGGGGGGCAGAGAGATTAGTTAATGAAATACAAACACAAAGAGGATACATCAACTGAGCTTCACAATTGGATGAACCAAGAAATACCCAAAACAAATGGTACAACTCACTCAGTTCTCCCTTCTTTATGATTAAACTGATCTAAAACATAAATTTCCTTACAACTGAAAATTTCTCTCCTGAAAATTTAGTCAGGTTATAGACAGTTACAAGAACTCGAGACAACACAACAAATGCCTCAATTTGTACTTCATATGTCATGTTTCCATGTTACATGCAGAGAGATGAAACAATATCCTGCTGTTAATTAAAATGAGCAATAATGATCATTGCTAGTTCACAAGACCACATCCTACATTGCTGCACATTAGAATAATGCAAACTCCCATTCTGTTCACTGTAATTAATAGTGTGTACTTAGGAAAACCAAAACATTGCATATACAAATGTGGTAATACATTTTATGACATTATAAATTCCTGACTGGTCTTCAAGTAACACGTTATTTTAATAACACCTGCTTTTGTTTTCCACAAAAACTGTTATATTTGCTTACAGTTTACTTAAACAAAACCATCAACTCAGACTATAGGGTGTCAGATGGTATGAATAATGATTTATGGACCACTGCCACTGGGTGAAAACCCAACTGCAGTTAATAAATAACATATCATATTATATCAAGTAATTAGAAAAGGATGTGGTTTGTGACCTAATTTGAGGTACTACGTGTACTGTCCCAGTATTTGCCTGGTGAAACTAAAAAAATAAGGAAACACAAACAGTACAGCCATGACATAGTTTCCTAACAGCATTCAGGAAAGTATGTCCTATGCCTTTAGCAAGCATCCATTCCTTCATATCCTGTACACAACGATGATCAAAAACCATACTTCCCTGTATGCAACACCCAAAATTTTGTCTCCAAACAAGAAAGGTTTGTCTACTACCTAGACAAATCAGACAAGGGACATAACAGATGATAAACTACAAAAAAAGCTTTCAGAACTAAATTCATAAATCGTGTACATTTTACACCGTGTACCACCCCCCCTCCCCCCAAAGATTACACACACACATACATGCACACACACACAAAAGTGCTGATGAATGTTACGGCCACCAGATAGAGCGTAAAATATTGTTGTTTCAAAACCAACTCTTTAGAAGCTATTACCAGCATGTCACATTATAAAAAAAGGTAAAAAAGGTTATGATATCCCTAACCTGTTGAGGTACCAAACTTTTGTCACAGTTCTGAATGACATCAGAATCTAACAGACACAGACCCTACATTCCTGCAACTGGTAATCAAATAAAACTACAAAGGCATGCACACTCTACAAGGGTGTGAGTGGTGTGATGGCAGCAGCATCTGTGTACTTGCTCTTACTGTATGCAACATATCTGCTCAGTCATGTGCATGTACACATGTGGTTATCTTGCACTATTGTCACCTGTGTGTCTTAACTTGCTGTGGATTCATTTTGCTTCCTTGCTTCATTCATGATATCTAATGCTCCATCCTGCACCAAGTAACATGCCACATCTTCACCCAACTTCTCTGCTTCTTCCAGATCCCCGTATGTGAAGTTGCCTGGTGCTATACTGCAGAACAGCTTTGGCATTCGGTAAGGGCATTTCCTAGACAACACAGACAAGAGGATAACCTGACGAAGGTTCAAGTCTTCTAGATATGACACTGTTGTTGGATGAGTAGTTCTTGGCATTTCAAAGGATCACGGGACCTTCATTATTCTCCTTTGACTGCATGAATCTTGAAGATGAGGGCACTATGTGCCTTCCAATGTCAGGTACTCAACCAACAACACTGCATCATCCCATATGACTTGAATCTTCACCAACCCTACTGTGAGCACCCCATATCTTGGAAGTATTGTTTACTTCACAGGACACTCATCCAACCAGACACCTATCTTGATAACTTACATAAAATAATAAACACTTGCTGCACAGGCTATCTTGTACATTTACACTTGTGGCTGCCAAAAATGGCAACTTCACCGCTGAGTGATTAAGTTGAACAATGAAGGATAGCCAATAACTGACACAGAAACTTTCAAGATTTATTTCTCAGCATGTTCTATAGCTAATTTTGGAACTGTGTGGTCTATGCAGTATGGTCACTCACCATATACTTTTCAGAAGATACAAATCTTTGAAAGCTTAACCCCATGAAAGCAATATACAGATACATCTGAAAAGTGTCCCCAGGCAAGTGCATTTAAATTCAAATTTACAGTTATTTTTTCACTGAATTCACTAACCTTATACCCATTGTCAGCATCACACCCCAAACAAGCAATAACCAATCCAATCCTGAACTACTTCATACTTCAAGGGTAGCACTGAACATTATTCCACCGCCTATAAAATTTTGTACCCTCCTTGCAGACAAAAGAATGCAAGATGCAATACAGAACCTCCTACCTCGGTGGTTCCCCGTCCTCCTCTTCCCTGTACTGCAATCTACATGAAGATGAGTGTTTAAGCATTTTGTTGCCATCCAAGCTCCATACTGCCCCAGTAAGGTACAGGGTCTGACCAATCAGTTCAGACTTGACAGCGACTGGTGCCGAACAACCTCCACCAAGTCTCCGCAGGAAGCTTCTTTCTGCTAGTACTTGGAAAGTTGTAGCTCCATGGAATAATGGTTCCAGAAGTCTGAGAGTTGCAAAGTCATCTTCTCTGCACTCTATTGCCAAGGCACCTTGACCCACAGCATACAACAGTTCCTCTGCATCCAATTTCTGAAGCACAGTATGTTTACTTATTTATGGTTTAATTAACAATAACAGAACATCATTTGGTTCAATGATTAGAGAATAATGCATCATAAAGATGTGCAAGGAAGCACACATGGCTAAATTTGAAGTACTATCCTGGCATTCCTCAACGTGGAATTAGGAAAATCACAAAAAACATCAGGACACCCAGCTCCCCAGCCACTATATGAACCTAGCTTCTCTCAAATACAAATCAGGCATGTTACCTACATCAGCATGACAGTTCTTCAGGTTTCAAGAGCACATGAAAGCTGAAAACCACACACTGCAAAGAAAACAGGACATAAGGAGAACGACAGCAGTAAAGTTCAACCTGCTTCAGGCAGATTAACTCTAATATGGAGAGTCTGTGTTACTGCTGTCATGGAACACTCTTGGATAGGGAGCCTGCATTTGCCAGTTCAACTGTAACATTTACAATTATTACAGTCCACATTTTGGTACTCACCTGACTTATTCTCTTCTCCCATCCCATTCTCAAGAGCCCTGCAGATGCAAGAACTACAGCTGCGTATGTATCGCCATTATCCAACTTCTTCAGTCTTGTATTGACATTACCCCGAATATTCTCAACTTTGAGGTTTGGGTAACTTCTGTTGAGCTGTGCCGTACGCCTTAATGAACTTGTTCCTGACGAAGTAAATTCCAACTAGTGTCGTAAGTATAATTTACATAAGTTAAAAATGACAATGTATTATTTAAACAAGTATCAATTAATTAAATTTGCTTACCTATGACACTGCCCTCTGGTAAAGTTTTCAGAGTTTTCCCTTCATGTTTTGGATGCAAAACAAGCGCATCCCGTGGATCTTCTCGCCTAAAATCAACACAGACGATACATGCTGATTCACTGACTTCCAACACATACAATTACCTGTTTTTATGTGAAAAAATAATAATTATGCAAAAAGAAGCTTTAATTCCACATCATACCTAATGAACATCCTATAATAAGGAAGTTACACTGTCACTCTAAAGATCCACTGCTGCTCAGTATTCAGTTTCTAACATCCAACACATTTCCATTCAGCGATTTTCACCCTAACCACGCATCTAACAACATACAGCAGAGGCCTTTTCTTCAGAAGCTAACAGTTCCTTAGCCAATCAAGCAATTGCCCACATTTTCTGGAAACCAACGGTTCATTTCTATTACAGTAATAGTCTCAAAACACAAAACAGCCATCAGTTGAATAATCACTGTAAAAACCTGAAACCTTATAAAGGAAACCATACTGAATATGGGTCACCAATAAACACACTGACTGTGGTATACATGGAGGTCATGAAGGTAAGTAAGAAATGTATCCAGGACGCTCACGCACACTGAACATCATTTGAAAATAAGAGTGACACAGAGTAATGTGTTTCGCAGCAGGAAAGGGGGGCTGCAGAGGCATTTCACAGTAGGACAGATACACCATGATCTTAAGTGCAGTGCTTACTGTATACTGCAGTCCATGCCACCCATCCTACCTCTTGAAGATCCATTTTAATATTTTCCTCCCATCTACGTCTGTGTTTCCTTTCCTCAGCTCTCCCTACCAAAATCCATGACATGAAAGGTACAAATACAAGTATCAGTGAGGACGGCCACCAAGATATATATTTATATAACCACTTTCGTTACAGGAACTTTTTTGGTTAGAGAAACAATCACGTTTCAAGGTGCTGGTGAATGAAGATTTGTAAAAGAGACACACCCCAGAAGATCAATAAGTGTCACCCCTGTTCTGTGTCAGTGCAAGACAACATACTACATGTGTTGCAGTCGCAAGTTACTGTACTCTACTTACTTCAGAACTGCTCCGATGCACATTCCATCTGGCAGCGTCGTTGGTAAATCCTTCAATGAGTGCACCACAAAATCAACATCCTGCTGTTCCAAAGCTATCTCCAATTCTTTAGTAAATAAGCTTTTTTCCCCAATTTTTGGTAAAGGTTTATCTAAAATTTGATCACCTAGAGTTGACATTTTAACTGCAAACCAGAACACATGGTAAGTCATCATGAACCAAGTTTGTAAAAGGGTTTCCAACATGCACGCATTTTTTTAAACTGATAATATCTAAATTCACAAGAAATTAAAATATGAAGTAACACAATTTGACCGTGAAACATGAACCACATAACTTACACCAAGGAAAGAAACAGTGAATTTACACATGTACAAAATGGATGTCATTAAGCAACATTTTGGAAACTTAAAACTTTTAACTGGAGTGCTGTCTTCAATTTCAGTTCTTAATTTTCAGTTTCTAAAGATAAATTTAAGATGATTTTATATAACTTGAGCATACTCACAGATGCTACAGAATATTTACATTGCATAAGTTCATAACATTTTAAAACACAAACCTCTTGTGCTGCAATGAGATCTCATTCTTGGTATAGGTTATAATTTATCTACTATCAAACAAATTTTCTCTGTTTATTTTTATCATGATACTTCTTGATGGCCCTTGTAGCCAAAACATGTTTTGTGTGTGTGTGTGTGTGTGTGTGCGCGCGCGCGCGCACGCACGCACGTGTGTGTGTCTATATATAATATAGAACTGCCTCTGAATAGATTTTGATTTCCACATATTATTTTAAACATAAAGTAATAAGATACTCACTTATTTCATATGTCTTTTCAGGATTCAGTTCCTTCAAGCACTCAATAACAAATTTTGTTTGTATTAGAGCTAACTGAAATGGGAAAAAAGTCTCAAGTTGTAATTCTAAATAACAGGAAATACCTAAACTGCACATATTAATAATCCATAAATTTTATTTCCAAAAGACTGTATATTCGTAACAATAAAAGAGACATTCACATGCAAAGTGCAACACCAGACTTGTTCATATTATATGATACCCTTAATATCCTTGACTGTAGCCAGAATAATTCACAAAATAATCGGTGAGGCATACAAAAATACTGTATCATGCCAAAAATACAATCATAACATACTGAAAGTACAGGGTTGCTACTGCTTTCTCACTGTGGTTACAATTAAGCAGCAGAAAATAAATTGATATTTTAAAAATACGATTACATAACAACAACCTGTCAGAACATGCAAGTACCTCAGAAATATGCCAATTATTCGCACGCTCCCATTTTTCTGGAAGTTAAATTTTTCTCCAACTTCTTACCTCACTTTTTCTTGACCCGATTTTTACAGTTTCCTTCCTTCCAGGTGCGTTCTGTTGACTACAATGATTACTCATTTTGGCTAACATCTGTCGCTTTTACTTTCTACGTTCGCAGAAGAAGGTCAGCCAGCTCCACAAGCAGAATACGATGCCAGTATTTAATTACTTGTACGTAGGAATTAATAATTAATATTTTTAACACAGTTACTGACACTGCAGTAGAATGTGTAAGCTAAGGTTATTGAATTACGAAATTACAAAACACAATCATCGCAGCGCCATAATAACCTTCTCATCAACGTCTCCTCGACATGCCCCCGTTCTTGAAAAGTTGCCAGTCGTCTGCACAGCCACCCCTGATCATCTAACATGATCTGTGCTCTAATCCGTGGCTGCATCACTCCGTACGTTCGGCACAAATGGTCATTAGGATGGTCACGAAACATGAGATTCGGAGGTGCTTGATATAGTCTCACGCAACCTCATCCACGGAGACAACAGCACTGCGGACTTCCATTTCAAATTGAGATTCCGTGGAAATTGTTTTTACCGTCTGGTGGGTTACCTTGGCGCACAGGAAATAAAACGAAGACCGTACAGAGGCAATGATCGCAGATTGCGATTTGTAGGTGCACGCGGAAAACCGTGATCGCGTGAGCGCTGATGCCTATTGGTGTGTTGTGTATTTTGCAACATTAAAACATGGGTAAACCGGGTACGTTTGTTCGCATTTTTAGTTGTCAGTGTCTTTATTCCGTATTGTACATTTTCTTTTCAGCCTTTAATTGTTTTTACTGTAAATGTGTTGCTTGATTCTGTGTTTGCAAACTGGTACGCATACCGGTAAACTTTAGGACCAAATCGCTGGTTATATGTACATAAATATATCGGATGTTCTTTAACGTTCCTTTTAACGTAGTGCATATCGTGATAGCTAAATGAATATTCATGCATATGGATTGCCTCCATGCGTTTTGAATATACTTTTGTGGACCCATCTGAGAAAGCATCCCCTCCCCCTCCTTTTACCTGAGGAATTAGAGACAATCTCCGAAACCCCATTTCTGATGTTTTATTTTAATCGTACACTTAACAAATTCGAAATGGCCTACCTGTTTAAAATAATAATTATGTCATTGTCATGGAATTTCAGAATTTTACTAGGTATCTTTTGCAGGTTTTTCTCCTCGTGGTGGTGGTTTTCGTGGTGGGCGAGATGGTGGTGGAGGACGAGGTGGCTTTGGCAGAAGCCCTGGTGGTCGTGGTGGAGGACGGGGTGGGTTTGGTGGCAGAGGCCGTGGAGGAGGTGGAAGAGGAGGAGGACGAGGACGTGGAGGTAATGGAAAATAATTATTGTGATGATCATGATCATGAGGATGATGATGATGATGATTCTGTTCTTACTCATGAACATGCTGAGTCAACAGCCAAGTGGCCAATAACAAAAACACCACAGCATACAAACACAAACAGTAACTGACAAATAGAACACAGATGCACAAAAATAAGACAACAAAAAATAAACACAAGAACAAAATATAAAGTAAGTGCTGTCTGAACAGCCCATACAAAAAACATATGTTTGTAACTGTGAAAGGGTATTAAATTAAAATAAAATCTGTTTTGTTTAAGTAACAGGTTTCCTAAAGAACTTGATATTTTTGCACACCAAATTAGCAGCTGAAGCACATGTAGAAGGATAGGTTATATGAGTGATGGAAAACATGGAGGAGAAGTTCCTAAAATTATGAGTAAGAATGCAGATACCTGTGATATACAGAAGGGACAGGCTACATTATAAACAGTAACAAAAAGCAGTGCATCAAGATGGTGCCTTCTGCCATGCAGGGTGTGTAACTTTAAATATTTAAGAATATTCTTGTAACTGATATGGTCATTGGAAAGCAAAAACGATTTTGACACAGGGCTGCAAACTTACATTGGATGAATTCCAGTTTTTTGGTCTCTGTATATGTGTGATTGCATGCAGTTGAGGCATGCTCAAGTTTAGGTCTAGTTAGTGTTTCATACAATATCAGTAGAGAATTGAGGGCAGAGAATGACAAGGTTGTGGTATGAATTAACCCCAGTATCTTCAGTGGATTGGCAAAACATATGTATATGTTGGAGAAATATAGTTTCAAATTAGTTAGTACTCCCATGTCTTTGGTGGTATTTGTGCATATTAGAAAATAATTGGGTAGTTTATAAGGATAATACAGAGCATTTGTTTTCCTAGTAAAGGTAGTAACCTTGGTTATGCTGATGTTTACCATTATGAAGTTGTATGACAGCAGAGTTGAATCCTCAGCAGGGTTTATAGCATGACAAATTTTGATATCTGCAGTGAGTAGGTATCTTGGGTACTTAATTGCATTAGAGATTGCTAATAAATTTAGTAAACAGAAGGCGACCCAGGACACATCCATGTGGGTCACTGGAAAGAACGTCAGTAGGCAGCAAAAGATTGCCTAAAATATTTACAGAAGATTGCTGATTGGTTAGGTATCTGCAAAACTGGTTAACGTAATGATCGGAGAGCCAAAGTGCACAAAATTGATGATGATGATGATGATCATGATGATCATGATGATGATACGTCTTGGAGTGATTTTAAAACTCAAGTTGCCAAAATTTAACCCAAAGTTAGCAGCTAAGTGTTACAAGTATCTCCAGTAACTTCTTTAGTTCGCTGGCTTTCCTGACTGCTGTTTTGGTTTGGTGTGTTATCACAGGCTGATACATGACACAGAAATGGGTAGAGTTAAAGCTTTGTAATTTAATGATAATAGTGGCCTTGGTCGATGGTCTCATAAACAGAAGCTTTGTCAGACTAAACTACAAAACTTGTTTACATTGCAGAAAAGCTTACGGCATGCTCCAGGCCTCCAGAAATATGGCCGCACACTCACGAGAGGCACATTTATAGGGATATTCCAACCCTAACAATTTGTAACTTAACCCTTTGGCACGAAACATTTTGTACATGTATGTCACTTTGTTGCTCAGCTTGCCAAACATCACATAAATACATCTGCTTTTGTGCAGTCCCTATTTGAATGAGTCTTCTGCCGATCACTGTGGAGATTTAATTCTAGCATCAGAGGGTTAATGAGAATTGGCATTATGTCTTGCTTAGATGTGTGTATGTGTGTGTGTGTGTGACCATTGCCATATTCTTATAAGTACACATCATCCTGAGATTATACATAACAGATATATACTTAAATACCTCTAAGGGTGTATTTAAAAAGCATGTTCAGATATAAGTCTGCACGTAAACATACTGCTTACGGGGTAGAGTACATATAGGTTCTTTTCGCCTTCCTCACATTGTGTGGATGTTCCACATTGTCAGCTGCTGTGTTGATTGTGCATAGCTCTTGTTTTGTCTCCTCCCCTCTAAAAAGATATTTAACTTTTGCTCATGCAGCCATGGTGGATAAGCTTAAAGTTTCAGCATGTGTCTGCATTGAACACATTTGCAGACCAAAACTATTACATGAGACAGGGACTGTGTGTATGTTGTTTTAATTTCTGATATGCTTTTGCTGTCTGTAGGTGGATTTAAAGGTGGCAGGAATGTGATTATTGAACCTCACCGCCATGAGGGCGTATTCATTGCAAGAGGGAAGGAAGATGCCCTTGTCACACTAAATATGGTACCAGGAGAGGCTGTCTATGGAGAAAAGAGAATATCAGTGGAAGTAAGTAACAGTTACCGATATGAAGTGTGGTAAGAAAGTTTCAGACTTGCTGCAAGATGACAATACTGCAGTTAGTACAGAACTTGTCAGCAAGGTGGATTTAGAATAGAGTCTCTGGAATTGTTTGCTGTTGATTTCAAAATTCTATCTTGCATCACTGTAAAGTAATTCCTTGTGAGGGGTGACTGTGTGTTGTGCTCTGTATAACTTCTGCTCCTTCAGAAAATTGCAGACTTTAAAGATTGCACCTTTGTATCAAATTCTACTTCAAAGTAGGCAAAAGCACATTATAGACCTTTCAGAGAGGTAACAATGAGGAAAAATTAAGCATTTGATTGGTTTTGAAAGTTTAAAAGTGGAATGATAAGTCAAGGATATCAAATATCTGGGAGGTCTGGCGACGAAAACATACAGAAGATAGACGCACAACCTCAGAATCATAATTTCTGTGCAGATGTTTTACAACATCTACAGGAAAATATGCAGCAAATGCTGGTTATGCATTTGGTCTGGAGGAACAAATTCATGATGACAAAAGCCGTCAGAGTTGAAAAAGTTTGACATGTTCTTGATGTTTGATCTGGCTTTCCTCACTTCCTTTGGATGTGGAGAGGGTGGGGGTTTTTACTGACGAGACTGTTGTTCAGTTTTTGTGTTGTAACAGTACACCCAGGTTTCATTTATTGCATTTCCAATGCAGTTGGCAGGAGTTTAATGTAAATGCATTTTTCTTTGAAACAGACATTAGGAAATCATGGGTCACACTTAACACGCACAAAATTAGACACATGTAGAGAAGCAGTGCATAGCCTTATGGCTAAAAAAGTCACTAGAGCAACTCAGAAGATAGTGATACTATGGCATGTAGTGGCAGAAAGCTCTACTAGTTGCTCTTCTTGCTCCTATTGGAAAATACAGGAAGTTTTAGATATGCCTTTGTAAAGTGGATTCAAAAGCGTAAAATTTGAAGTTATCACATTGGTGTCACAGAATAGGTAATAACCTTCTGATATGTCACCCTGTGTCAGGTAGTTGTTCTCGACATTTTGAAGGACTGCAGTGCTTTCATCTTCAGGGTCAAGCAGTAAAAGTGAGAAGAATATTTGGTTTCCTGGACCATGAAGATGAAGGCAGTACAGTCCTTTGAAACACTGGGAACTATTAACCCAACATTCCAGCATAACATCCCATAGGACTCAAATATTGGATTCAGCGTGCTTACAACACAGTGCAGTGGTAAACTTGACCATGGCAATGAATCTTCAGATTTCACAAGAGCAGGGAGCTTCATGTCTAGTTTGAGCATGTATCGGCTCTTCAGAGACCCCGCACCATAAGGTTTTTTAAGTGTTTGCACATTCCCACTCTGCTTGCAGGAAGGTGAGAAGAAAATAGAATATCGTGTATGGAATCCCTTCCGATCAAAGTTGGCTGCTGCAATCCTAGGAGGTGTGGACCAGATCTATATGCCACCTGGTAGCAAGGTTCTTTACTTGGGAGCTGCATCTGGAACCACAGTATCACATGTATCTGATGTTGTTGGACCAGTGAGTTGGTGGAATTTTTTATGTCACTTCTGCAGAAATAGTCTTATATTGAATATACATTTTTTTCGTGTCTCCACAACATATAGAACAGATGTTTTTGGTATGTTTTCAGGGTTCTGTATCATGGCTATTCTTTTGGACTTTTGTCAGTCATCCCAGTTTTTTTTAAACATGCATATTTCACATCCCCCCCCCCCCCCGCTCCCCCGCCAAATTTAGAGTTCAGAACTGTCATAAAACTGAGCCACTTTTTGACATGTGGCTTTAAATTACTGGTACATTAGATTTTTGTCTCAACTTGGCCTGTGACAAAAAGTGTAAATCACAGTGGCAGTCAGCATGTTAATAGGACAAATAACAAGTGGACTGTAATAATTTTGCACTTCTGTTTCTGGCATTTGCATTAAGAACAGCAAGCAAAATTAGTGTTTCCCGAATGGTAGCAAGTGGATTTATCCTGAGCGTGTAGATTTTGAGTTGACCTGTGAATGTGTTACCCTACTCATCATGTTATTAACATTTCTGTTTATTATTATTATTTTCACCTTTCAGGAAGGACTAGTTTACGCTGTAGAGTTCTCACACAGATCGGGTCGTGATCTGCTCAACATGGCTAAAAAGCGGACCAATGTCATTCCTATCATTGAGGATGCACGCCACCCCCATAAATATCGGATGCTTGTTGGAATGGTGGATACAGTGTTTGCTGATGTAGCTCAGCCTGATCAGGCTAGAATAGTTGCCCTGAATGCCCAGTATTTTCTAAAAAATGGAGGCCATTTTGTAATCTCTATCAAGGTTGGTATTATTACTCTTTTTATTGGTATCTGTTGACCATATTGCTGTGTGTTCCAAACCCACAACTTCATTCTGCTGGTCATTGTCACCTCAAGTAATTCTTTCAGCACTACCAAGGTACCCCAGTGGTCTTCTCCTCTGTGTGATTACTGTCAGTATCGGATCACAGACTGTCTTAAATTCTCTCATTTCCCCCCTCCTTATTTGTAATACTCTCTTACTCATGATGTGAGGGGGTGTTACGAACATAGTCATGTACCTTCAGGTTCTATAAAAATACAGGGAATTTGACTAGCTGAGTGTCAGCTTCTCAAGAGGAACTATGCTGCATGTTAGTAGATCCACCGTTACCTACGAGCTCTGCTTTTTTCAAATCTGGTCACACAAAGGCACAGTTCAGTGACGAACTTTATCATGTTGGCACACAAAGTAATTTGCCTTTCACAGAGACACTTTGTACAATAATAATCAATTTTCAGGCCAGTTGCATAGATTCTACTGCTCAGCCTGAAGCTGTGTTTGCATCAGAAGTCAAGAAACTACAGGCAGACAAACTGAAACCACAGGAGCAGATAACTTTGGAGCCATACGAGAGAGACCATGCTGTTGTGGTTGGTGTGTACCGGCCGCCACCAAAGTCGAAAGGGGGCTGATAAATCAAACATTCTGCCCTTTCTCTGTATTTTATTCTCAAATACTAATATGTATGCTGTTAGTAGTTTTGTTTTTAATAAGAATTGTTACATTAATAACAGAGCAATTTACATCCAATTTGCTCCAGATCCTGTAATCCATTACTGTTACAGATATATAGAGAACATATTGACAGATGCTGTGAAAGTAGTTCATTTCTCTTATCCAAATAGTTATCAGTTTGAGAAATTCTCCGATTATGAAATAAGCATTGTAAAATCTGCCAGTGGACTCATCCTGAATAAATTACTCATTACAGCCTATTTCCACATGAGCCACATGAATATCATATTGTATAATTCTTGCAGAAGCACAGATAGTTGTTTCAGCTGATGCATCTCCACACTGCCCCCATCCCCTCTGCTACTACTACAGTAATCTCAGATATATAATTCTTAGTGTGGTCACATTATGACACTGTGTAGACTGACAGGTGGTAACACTTTGGAGGTGCTTACCACCTCCACCTTTGGGCCATATATGGTATGTGTTCCTCCAAAACAGTCTTGACATACAGGACTACTTGGTGTCATAATCCAGAAGACCAGAGTATGAAAATTCACAGCTGAGAAAGCCTCAAATCTTATACAGATTTTAAAACCAACTTGCCAGTTAATGAAACAAGTACAAGTATCCATAGCACGCACATGTTTAAATAATTATGTTCAGCTATATGTTTGTGGAAATGCACCAATAAAAGTGCAGTTGCAATACATGATGTTGTCACAACGATGTTTCTGAGGACTTAGGTCTCTGGGATGACACTCATTGGGTGAGTGGTTCCCGACATCTGAAGGAACTGCTTCCCAACAACATAGTGTTATATCACATGAGACCTGAATCCTGAGAAGTGCAGTTATTTGTTGTTATGAAATTAATTCTGCAAGGAAAACACACAGGGAAAGCAAACTACAAGGCAGACAGGGACAACATTTATTCAGGGAAGATTACATTTGTCATGTTTTCTATCTTTTGTTCCTCATGTGAGTAGGGTTCAAATTAGCAGACAGTATGAGACACACCACTCAACAGTCCACACCCATTTCATCTGTAGTTCCAATCTGTGAACACTCTGCATGACATACACACAATCTGAGGTATGTCTGCATGCCTCTTACATGCTGTCACCTGCACACATATTCATAGTTTTAAGATATTTCCTATGCAACTGACAGTCTTATTTTTATTTCACTCTGCTATCTGCTATCAGAATTCTGGTGAAAATAAAAGTTGATCAGGTTTTCTGTAGGATTGCTCCACCATTTCCCACAGTACTTTTAGGCATTAGTTCTCTGTGCAGCGGAAGTGATCATCATCATGTGTTGTGTAGATGTGACCTTCCACAATCAGGAACTCCAGGATGTTCCTGTACACAAGATATAATTGTTATGCACAATATTTTGAAGCTAACTTAACAGTAGTGTTCTACACTTAGTTTGTATTTAAAATTTCCCTTAGTTTGCATTTAAAATTTCCCTTTGCCACAGGTATTTTGCTTATGCTTATTTGAGCACAGGACTGGGAAGTACTGTCCAAACCCTTTCATTACTAAAATGGAAACTCAGTTACATAATACTGCATGCTTAGCAGTCACAAGTTATTCCAGGGCTGTGGAGTCAGCACACAAAACTTTCGACTCCGACTCATCAATTTTTAGAACTCCGACTCCTTCATAAAAATTCAACGTACTAATAATGGTAAACCTACAAGACATTTCATCACCACCACATGAATCATCAGGCTACTTTTTAGACTTATAACCCATATTTAAGTATAATCTAATGGTAATTGTAGCTATCAGGGCTCTGGGTTTGGAGCATCTAGTTCAGATTTCAGATTGAGGCTGCAGTCGGTGTATTTTTACCGACTCCGACTCCACCTAAAATTGCTTCCAACTCTGACTCCACAGCCCTGTACTCTTCTTAGGCAAAACAGGCCATGTGATACTTACGTTATATCTTTTGCAGACATCTTACCAGCTAGTGCCTTAATAATGTCACCCTTTGGTGCTCCAATGTCCCCTCTGCTACATTTCTGTCCAAATTAAAAACAGTTGCCAGATTTAATGTTCATTAAGGTATAAAGACCAAGGAAGACAGGGGAAAACAAATCTTTTAATTGCTAAATGTAGGACAGTAAGGTTAGGGCTTTGCAAAGAATGATGGATGCCATTTTCTCAGTTCACAACAACAGCACGTTTTTTAATTTCAGATCTGCACACTAGTGAGTATAAGGAGTAACTTTCTGAGACATGATACCATATAATATGTTAGAAATTTACCAACATTTTGGAGGAACCTGCTCCATCCACCTTCAGGGTATTGGGGGGGGGGGGGCACATTTCCCTGAAACACCAGTAAATTTCTAGCACATTACATGGCATCACATTCCAGAAGGCAGCACTCTTCATATGCAGGTCTTCGAGTATAGTGTCTGTTAATGTCCAATTTAAAACAAAATTTGAACCGTCAAAAAAGTTCGTGTAAATCCACTCAGTGGATCTGAAGGTCTTACATTCACGTGCAAAGGCCGATGGACATGACACGTGAAAGTGCGGTTTTGCTACTTTACAGTGAATGCACAAAAAATTACTTCTAACAGTAATAAAATCTAAGTATGTATGGCAGTTTCATACAATGGAATATGAGTCACATTTAATTCTTATGTATATTGCATCAAGCATTCTTAAACTGTTAAATCATCTGCTTAACTATCTTCTAATTCTGTTGTAAGTTACTAGTCGTTAGCCATATAAAGACTTAACTGCCATGCAATTTGCTGAACTTCCCTCAAAGCGAGACACTCTGTGTTACAGGCTGGACAAATGTTTCAAGTCACAACTGCATTGCCTAGTGTCTGTGAAATCATGTACTATTTCAGCTGACAAATCAGAGCGCTGCAAATCTGTCTCTGAGCTGGATGAGTAATTTGCACAATTTGGTATTTCATCTTTGCTATGGAAGGGTAAGTCATTTGTTGCTAACACATACTAGACAGAACTACATTAAGTGCTGCAAACTTTCTACTCGGAGGTTAAAACATTCATCAATACGCAATTAATCACATTCACTTCCCAAATGAATGTGCAAATTATTTCACTGTAAGGACAAACTTACCAATATTGTGCTGTAGACAAGATTCTGGTTACTGGGACCGCCTGGTTGTCCAGTGGTTGGCATTGCCACAAAGGAATTGGACAAACTGTTACTGCTGATTGTCGCTGTGGCCATGTTCTGGAATCACATTTGTGAAGAAATGCTTAAAACTGTTATAATTATTCCCTTCTGCACCACCTGTTTTGGAGTTTGTCACGCAAGGCTACACATTTCCTTCAATGTGATTTCATTTTCAGAGCTGTCATCAAACTGTGAGCAAAATATGATGAAATGCTGGAACAGCTACCCATCAAGTGACCAGGCTGCAAGTTGGGCAACTGCGCAGAGCAGAAGCACATTTGCCCCTTCACAACAGCACCAAGGCCCAACCAACCTCCTGTCCTGTGGGTACCAAAGGGTCATTCCCCACTGGTAAATCAGCCAGATGAACCTGACCACTTCCATCTAATGCCAAGGTTAGGAATGCATGGAGCTAGACACACACTCCCTCACATCTCGAAGGTATAGTGCTTAATTAAGCACACAGACAGCTTTACGACTTATACCGTAACAATATGATCATGATTTCACATCACACCCATTTCTTTATTAACATAGGTGTAACTTTGGGGGGGGGGGGGGGGGGGGGGGGGGCCCGAACAAAACCCCCCCCCCCCCACAAAAGAAAAGAAATAAAGAGAGGATGAAAAAAGG
>BLKM01000588.1:2751552-2862458 GCA_013340265.1 Coptotermes formosanus | reverse complement strand
TTTTTTTTTCTGAGAAGTGTGTTATTGCAGTTATGAGAACCTTTATTTTAAAGATATCAGGGCCCACTGAGCGAGAATCACTGATTTAATGTGCTATAGAATGTCACTTTCATTCGTACAGCCATGTGCTGGGAGCAAGGATAGCATAGTTGGTGTCATGACTAGGCTCTGGGCTGGACGATGCAGGGTTCAATTCCCAGCAGGGGCAAGGGATTTTCTCCTTCTGCCAAATGTTCAGATTAGCTCTGGGACTCAACCAGTCTCCTGTTCAATGGGTAGGAGAGTTCTTTCTCCAGGAAAAAAGTAGCCTGGTCGAAAAGCTGGCAACTCATCTCTGTCTAATACCAAGGGTAGGAGTGAGTGGAGCTATACCTCTGCTCCAGTTTTGTCTTCATGGCACACCCAGGGACTAACTGACCGTTGCCTTTACCTTTACGTTTAGAGCTATGTACTTCAAATGTGTTGGTTGCTGTTACATTCTTGAATTATTTTGTAGCATGGCTGTTAACATTCTTGTCAGACCTTTCTTTCAAATTTTTTCAGTTTGTCTTTTTCAGAAAGGGGGAATCACTGATGATACCTACCACCCATTTACAGGTTCACAGTATATCTTTCAGCGGTTCTGAGATTTTGGATTGTGTATATCACAAGTAATTTGATGTAATTTTACATAATGAGCAGTGGGTCATTTTTGATGCATTAAAAGTGCGGCAGTAGTGTTCCTTGTAGTGTCTCTTAGTTCAAATATAACAAATCAAAGAACCACTAAATGGATTTTCAGTAAAGTTGGTACTGATGAGTTTTACAGATTTTGGTTAAAATTGATAATAGATGTCTGGTGTGTGTGTTTTTGTGTGTATGTCATATATAACTAAATATGTGTATTTATCAGAGGAAAACAGTTTTGAAAATAATTGCAGTGGTAACATGAAATACACGTTTCATGCACAATATTACTGTATAGATGATTAAATAAACGACAGCAAATGGTCCAGACTTATACTGTGCATACATTTCTTAACTTGTTAGTTTCCTTGAAAAGGCATTTTTAATAATGCTTAACACAGCATGTATCTTTTTCATTATGCATCTGAGTGTGGATGGTATGGAAACACTGCATAAGAAGCCTGCATCTGCCACAAATTGGAGTCCATTTTTTCGTGCAGTTTCAATTAACTTATTTCACAGGAGAGTCTTGAAGTGCCAACATCCAACTTTAATGCAGGGCTTGTACCTTCTGAAAGTGTTTCTTGGTGTGCAACAGAGCTCTTATCTTCGAACATTAGCTGTTTCCGTTCAAATTTTGTCATGCACTTCTCACAGGGAAGGTGAATATTTCACATAAACTTGTACCTGTAGTGTCCGCCACAGATAATACTTGCACATGTTCAGTTCTGGTGATGTAGGAAGCCAAAATCTGCATCTTATCTTCCATTCACGGAATACCTCTTCTAGAGCAGCGATTGAAAAATTGGTTGTTTGGTGTTTGCTTTGTCCTGTCTCAAGTAACTACACACTTTAACTGTTAATTCCATAAAGAATGGTATCAGAATTAATTGAACATAATGGTCAGAATTCATTATTTTATTTAAAAAGTGCGAACTTTAATTTTGTGTGCAGTCACTGCACATGAGACCCTGAAGTCATGGAGAGGAATACCGTGATCTGCATGGGGATTTTTGGAACACTGATGGCTGTTATTTTGGCTGTGGACATTCCCATTTAATGTAAATTATGTCTTGTCGGAAGAAACACCTGTGCAGAGTCAGAAACTCTGTTGGCTGCTGATTCTTGAAACCACCTTCATTATCAGATTCTTGCTTTCTGGTTTGGAGGAAAGCATTATTATACAGCCCCAACTTTGTATGGCCACAGTTTTAAAAATCTTGTTGCCATACGAGCTGAGATTTTCAACAATTCTTGAAGAACCCACAGGCAGAACAGTTTTTCTGGTGCTTCCATTCAGACACCATTATTGTCCAGTTTCTCTTCATTTAAAGCACATTATTCATATGTTTTCTTCTTGTGTAGCACTGTACCTCGCTTTGTTTAACTGAGTACACTTTTCACATGTACTCAGACCAGGGCATCTGCCTGGCATTCCAACGCCGACAGCACGGCAGGCATATAGGTGTACCTGTCTACACAGCACATGACCATACTTTCCTGGGCTGAAGCACACAAATCTACTTCTCTGTATATAACTGTAATGTTTTATGATGCTCTGTAATCGTGTTACAGTCCTATACAGTAATACAAACTTCCCTTAGATTCCAGAATACTGCCGAAGCATGGAAGAGTCTGAAATAGCAGATAATGCTTTCAATTTGATCTTTGCGTTTGACGAGATTGTAGCATTGGGATATCGAGAAAGTGTGAATCTGGCACAGATCAGGACATTTGTTGAAATGGATTCACATGAAGAGAAAGTTTATCAAGCAGTCAGACAAGTAAGTCACCTCTACAAGTTCATATTACATTATACAGAAAAATGAAACTAGCATATCGTTTGTCCATTCAGTAGTGCACTGGGGTGTCTGCTGGCTGATAGGTGAACAAGTATCAGTTTTGTGCCTGATAACATATACTGGGGGGTGGGGGTGGACAGTACATATTTAGCATTTTTATTGTTTTGTAAATTATTAGAAATTACAAAGCAATGTAAGTGTGAAATATGTAAAAATATATAAAACTGTACCAGTATAGCAGTGTTCCCTGTAAGCTGTGTGGGTGCGCGGCCGTGCAGTGACTGAAGTGCTCCTGTGCACACTGAATTGTTGCCATGCAGCTGGAATTTTTCAATTTTCATTGTAAGTATTTTTATTATACATATTACAAAAAAATTTTAAAGTACTGTGCAGACGTCAGGTCATGTAAAAATTTTCTGCTTTCAGCAGTATCAGGTCCACGCAGCAGAAAAAAAATTGAGGGAATGTTGCAGTACAGCATTGTACTTCCTTATCAACCCATCTTCTTCCACTTTTTTGTAGGTTTTCTCTCATAGTCAACTCAGATGCCATGTCTGTAGTTAATACTGGATGTAAATTCTGAGTTGATAACCTAAACAGCAGTTCCAGTGCCAAGAGTGGTCACACAACTCATAAACAAAAATTTGAAATTTTTCTTACTCCTTTTTCACTACCTTTAATTTTCATTTAAAACTGTGTAATTCTGTTATCTTCAGTAGTACTCACTTAGGTTTTAAAAATCTTAATTTTTTCTTTTAGGGAAGTAATTTCATTATTATTTTATTCTTCATCACGTGGAATTAAATTAATGTGGAACTCACATAAGTTGAGTTTGTGTAAGTCAGGGGATACATGTAATCCTTTGTCTTCATTATTTGTGGTGTCAGTCCTTTTAGATAATGTATACCTAGGTAACAAAGAATATTGAAATATTTACTGTTGTTGAATATATTAGTGCCATTCAGTCTATTTTTTCTGCCTTAACATTCTCCAAACCAAATATCACAACTGCATGCTGACCTCCACTTCTTTGTCTTCTGGCAGCTCAGACCTCAAATTGAAAGCCGGCTATCTTGATTTTGGTTTTGCATTCACCACAGCGTTTGTCCACATCCTTTACAACTTGTGACTTGCAACCATCATTATGTTTGCTGCCATAAAAATAAGCGGTTGATGAAGCATTGTCAGATAAATTGAGAATCAGTCAACTTCTTTCAGACTCAAGAGAGGGAAGCTAAAAACAAGATGCGAGAGAAAGCAAAGGAATTACAGCGGCAACGGATGGAATCAAACAAGAAAGGGGTTAAGAGTCCTGGATTTGGCAGTGGTGGTTTCGGTAGCAATACCGGCTACTCTTCAGCACCCATTGTGGGAGACTCTGCCACTATTCCAGCAGATATTAACAAGCCTAGCTTCCCAGCCATACAGTAAGTATTGATATTTGCAGAGCAGTAGTCATCCACAAAAGTATTTTCTTTGGTCTGTCATCTGTTTACAGTGGTCAGCTCATGGTAAACAATATGGATGGGGTGTGTAATGTTTTTGAGCCATTGCCTGTTGTTTGTATGTTGAGTTGATGTTCCTCCCTTTTTTAATTATGTTATTTTTCTTTAACCTCTACTAATTGCGCATCAGGTTACCACAACAGCGCACAAGCATGATGCACAGTGAAGCATTGAAGTTTTTTAATATGAATACCATTCATTACCCCTCAGTTAAGATATGACTACCACATGTAGAAGAGTGAGATTTGAAATCTCCTATTCCCAGATTCTGTTTTTGTGCGTTGCTATATAACACTATCAGTGACCCATTATATGGCATGATGTGGTACATGAATCCTGAAATGGTCAGGGTTGGTAACAGTGCAATTAAGGCTGAGATGATTAACCATAGTCTAGTAATGGCTGTTCCTGTCTGCTAGCTGTTGGTCTAATCTAGAAAAACTAAGCAGTGGCATCATGTTTCAGTGATTTTCTTCAAATTCAGGTTGTTACAAATTATCCTAACTTAAAATCAACCTAAACTGCTTTCATTTTGCTCCCAGAGTAAGCATTGCAAGAAACTCATAGGTGACAGAAGTTAACACCCTTATGAACATATGGTTTCTGGAACCTGTTTTAGGAAGCCTGCTGGTACCACAAAAGCAATGAAACTTGGAAGCAAATCCCGTGATGTGGAATCATTTGTGGATCAGTTGAAGTCAGAGGGTGAGAATGTAGTGGCACCAGTTGTGACACGTGCAGCCCCAACACCCAGAGTTCCCATTGCTGCAGAGAATACAGAAGAGTAAGTTGAAATATGTAGACATGATGTAAAACTGAAATATATATGTAATTACAGCATCAACATTAGAGTCTTATACTGTCTTATTAAGACTAGTCTTGTGCAACATGGTAGCTTGTAGTTCAGTGCTTGATACAAAGATTCTTCACTAAAGAAGAAAGCAGCAGGTTCCCTTGAAATATTGGTAGCTGTACCAGTCTGAGTGCAGTACACCCCAGAAAACTGCAGTTGTAATATTCATTGCTATGAGAATGTCACATCTTTTAACTTTATTTTACCTCCAACGAGAAGGTGCCCAACATGAAGGATGTTGCAGTTAGGTGTTTAATCCACAGAGCACACAGAGAGCTCTGTTTAGAACAAACATATAGGCACCGCAGGTGTAAATGTTTCTTGAATTTGGTTGTTGCAGTGTTCATTTACGGCAGGAAGAGCGTCTTGTGCTGAGAGTGGGACGTGACGGAGGCCTTCAGAACTTTGAACTGCATGGACTTGTAACGCTGCGGATTTCTGATGAAAAGTTGGGTTGCATTCGAGTGCAACTGGAAAATAAAGATGCTCGGGGTATTCAGTTACAGGTAAATGTATGCAAATCAGTTCCACTATTTTTTTTTTACTTGTATCATGAGCTACATGCCTTTCAAAGGCAAAAACAAGTTGTTCATGAGATGATCATCACATATCTTCTACAATACAGAATTCTTTTGCTTTTTAGTAGACAAGGGTAGTTCTGTTTTTGGCAGTTAACATATAATGCCTCATGACATCTCCCCCCCCCCCCCCCCCTTGTAGCATTAATGACCTCAGGAACTAACTGAACTTCCAGAACAGTAGTCAGGAACATTATGAAAATGCTGTCATTCATTGTGATGCACTCATTTCATTATTAAAGCTTTTCTTCATATGTTTTGCATGATCAGTAACTTCGTTGCCCAGTTCACAGAAACTAAGAGGTGCTTGTGAAGACCCATCTTGATGGCTTGCACATATGTACAGTAGCCACAGCTGTTACAGTGATGTGCAGGTGTTATGAGTGCCTGGTTTGCTTAGGGCACCAGTTTTTAGCACCTAGTCTGGGGTCACCCCTGCACATGCATGTTCATGCTTAATTGTTTCATGCTCAGTATTGCATAAAGTATGAAATATTAAACATTTCATAACTTCTGTGATTTACTTTGGAATTTTATACAACTCTTGATTTCACATTATATAGCAAGGTTATTACTTCTCTGCTGTAGCAATTTGAGGTGAGTACTATTTGTGTTACTGTAATAACTCTTGTCTTTCTGTTTGTATTTGGAAATAGACACATCCAAATGTGGACAAGGAATTATTTAAGTCAAAGTCACAAGTTGGGTTGAAGAATCCTGCAAAACCATTTCCCCTTCACACTGATGTTGGTGTACTAAAATGGAGATTTCAGACTCAGGATGAGAGCTGTGTTCCTTTGTCAAGTAAGTGTTACACAAAATGTGGGAATAATGGAGAATATGGCAGCATTTTGTAGACAGTATTATGTTAATAAACGGTGTGTTGCATTCAAGTTTCAGAGTATGCATGTCGTCTGTTAGACACTCAATTTTTTAGAACCAAAATCGATAGAAATGTTGATTTTTTTTAGATCCTTGTACCACATGTGAATACAATTTCTTGAGGGTTTATTGGGTGAGATTCATTTCAGTGGCCTTTAACTGCATTACCAGTAGTATTTTCCGCTTCAAGTTAATGGGGATGTATTGACTGTTCAAACTTCATACTGTATTCTGATTTTGTTCATAGTAAATTGCTGGCCTTCTGAGAATGGTCAGGGTGGCTGTGATGTTAACATAGAGTATGAACTGGAACATGAGCAGATGGAACTGAATGATGTGTGCATCACCATACCTCTTCCGTGAGTAACTTCCTTTATGGATTACTTCACTTCAGACTCACAAAGACAGAACTGAAAACAGGCTGCAGAGTTCATTGTTTAGAACAAAAGGTGGTGGAAGTACTAATAATGCAACTTACTTTGCAGTTTTGTGAGACTGAAAACTTACACTGAAGTGTGCACAGTATTTTTATAGAGTGGATAAACTGTACTTAGATTATACCGTATGACAGATGAAAATGTGTGTGAACCACTTATGAGTGGTATATAGATATACAGTGAAACTCGCTTAAGAAAAACCCGGTTAAGAAAATTTCCCACCTAAGAAGTCAGGATAAAAGAGCACCAAAATTCTCCCCCTTTTAAGAAATTTCCCCGCTTAAGAAGTAGGATTTGCTTGGAATTTTCAAAATTTTCTTAACAGGGTTCCACTGTATCTGCGAAGTGTATCCTGACAAGGAGTGCAGGGGTTCTGTCCCACCACCTTCATTGTTATTTTAATGATTAACTGTCAAGTTCACTAAACTTGTACTATATGTCACTAGCGTGTGGTTGATTACCACCAGTAAGCTGTAGATGCCCGAGATGGCAGCTTATTATGAAATGAATGTAAAGTGTGCAAACAGGACAGCTTAGTTTACTTACACACAAATGGAAGCACAGTACATCTCCTTCCGGGGTTGCACGAACTTAAGCTTAATGCAAATCCAGCTTTATGTAAAAGCCTTCAGGTTGCACATGGAAATTTATGTTGGTGGATAAGCAGATTGCTTACGTGGTGTAATACTTATGGGTGCCTGTGGTCAGTCACCTTCCTAGCATGGGGTCAGTGGTCAGCAGCATCGTGGTATGTTGATGTGCTGACTGTACATAGCACACAGTTTCTGACATACATAAAATCTGGCTTATATAAGTATCTGTGGAACCAACATTACTCAGGGACTCTGTTTATTTACCTCCCACATACACTTTTTAAAATTTCATTTATGAACAGCCATATGAAGAGTGTCACACTTTCCATACTGCCAAAACCACCAGTATTTCACTTTAAAGCTCCCTTGGCCTAATGTATGATATGTGTAGTATGACTTAGTCATAATCTGATAAATCTTTGTGATTATTCTTCTAAGACTAGTTTATTCTGATTGCAGTATTGGTAGTTCCCCAGTTGTAAACGAATGTGATGGTGAATACACACATGACCCTCGAAAGAACATTCTTCTTTGGACGCTGCCTATTATTGATGCCAGCAACAAATCTGGCTCCTTGGAGTTCAGTGCTACGGCATCACCTGGTGACTTCTTTCCTCTTCAGATCAGTTTTGTTTCAAAGAAATCATACGCTGACCTGATGGTAAGATTTAAGATTGTTCCTGCTTTGCCTTCTGAGAGAGCTGACTTCTGTTGGAGTTGTATTGTTTGTAGAAATACATTATTTTAGTTTGTCCAGGCACATGTAGATATTCAGTGTTAAAAACTTCAAGATATGTTGATCATGTTTACAAACAGAAACTACCCTGTTGCACCTCATACTGATATGAATCAGAATGTCTTGAGCTTTCCATTAAGTATTTTCCTTTGTTAGTTTGACCTCTGGGGAGGGAAGGGGGTTGGAGATGTGTTACATTCATAAACTCAAACCTGATTAGTGAAGAAAAACCCATGCATCAAGTTGAGGTTTGCACAGACAGGGTTAGTAATGTCATAGTGTGAGTATGCAGCAGTGTGGCCACTGTTCTGTCTGTGCTTAACCCTTTGATCACTGCACCCTGGATATTTTAGCCATTTTACCCACAATATGTGCCAACATCTAGAAGTATTTGTACATATCTTCCAGTCCTATGAGTCACTGCACGAAGAAATACTCAGAAATAAAAGGGTCATAAGCATGGCGAGGAAAGCCAGCAAGTTAATGTATAGATCAAGTCAGAGATTTAGGTTACGGGATTTGATGTTGGCACAGGCGTTACGATTATCCCAGGCTTGGGAAGCGTTGAAGTGCTGAACACCGTAGTGGTAATGGTACCCACACAGTGCTGTTAGGTGTGTAAGATGCAGTATCTGTGAGTTTGTAGTATGGTTTTTTGCAGCCAAGAATGAGGGGCAAATTAATTAATAATAACTTGAAAATGAGAGGATTGCAAAATGGAATTTAGGGGATTTGGTTTTAAATTTATATTTCCTTATCAGTAGCTGCAGAAGTGAGCCATGTACATACATAGGGGGACCCAAAAGAAACCGGAATTTTGTAATAAAAAATTGTGTATTTATTTTGAGGTGTTACAAATTTAATCTCCTTCAAAGTACTGTCCATTTGATGCAATGCACCGGTCTAAACGCGTTTTCCACTTTTCGAAGCAGTCCTGAAATTCTTGCAAAGTGATGCCTTTTAATGCCTCCGTCGTTTTTGTCTTCACCTCTTCCACGTCCGCAAAACATTTTCCTTTGAGGACTTTCTTCATTCGGGGGAATAAAAAGAAGTCGCACGGAGCGAGATCGGGTGAATATGGCGGGTGGAGAAGCTGGGTCATGCCGTTTTTGGTCAAAAATTGTGTTCTTTCAATTCACGACACGCATCCACTCGGGACTGCTTTTGATCAGCCGTGTGCACGTGAGGCACGAATTTTGCTGCAACTCTTTTCATTTGCAATTCCTTGCTCAAAATCCGTTGGCAGGAACTCCAGGACACACCAGACAAATCAACAAGTTCGTCAATTGTTCTGCGACGGTCTTCCAAGATCAGTTCACGAATTCTCGCGATGTTTTCATCCGTTCGGGAGGTCTAGGGTCGACCTGAGCGAGGTTGGTCTGCAAGTGACAATTCACCATCCCTGAAGCGGGAAAACCACTCGTAAACTTGTGTTTTCCCCATAGCAGCTTTCTTGTAAGCTGTTTCAAGCATGTTTCTCCTGCCGTTTTCCCTAACAGAAAACAAAATTTCACAGCCACACATTGTTCCCACTTTTCAGCCATCACAAAAATCGACGAACAAGCGAGAGGCGCTTAACAAAAAAATTTACCACGTGGCACTATGACTTCACTCGAAGACGCTGGTTGGCACACTGATGCAGAAGGGTCCCCGCAAGAGGCATGTAGCGGTGGAAGCATGTACTACAACGGGCCCGCCCTCCAGAGAACGTTTCCGGTTTCTTTTGGGTCCCCCCTTGTATATGAGTTCTCTGCAGATTATTCTCCTACACACACACTTCTTACAGAGAAATTCTGCACTATTGGGAAAATGTATGTTATAATCTTTGGGTCTTTCAAGACTCATTATCTGGTGTTCCACCCTTCATGAAATGTCCGCTGTCAATTTTATATAGCCTCAGGTTCCAAAAAAGTTGGGGGATTTCTTGAGTTATCTGGGCCACCAGCAACTTGTCAGGAGGACTCTGCTGTACAAACTTACTTAGATACCATATTTTCCTGCACGTAAGACAATTTTTGTGTAATTCTCATCTGAGAAATGGGGGGTTGCCTTGATATCACACCCAGCGTCAAACATGTTTGGTATAGGTCAGGAAAGGCAAATCAGTGGCATGCATGTGAATTTGCTTGGCACATGTGTATATTGATAACACTGCCATATTTTCATATGAAAATGCAAGTCGTTCAAGTCAAGAGCAGCCAAGAAATACACACCCTTTCCCAGTGCAGTATAGGCTGAGCTACCCAGACACAGTTAATTTTTGCATAAAATTGATTGTACTGTTGTTTCAGTATGTACGGTAATTCCTTTCACCACTTATTATGTACTGCTCATATAAAATATGTGTTATTTCCTCTAAATCGATCTATTTCAATAAAATTTAGCATCAAATATTAATTATGGCCTCAAAATGAAACTTAAAATGTCCCTCCCCTGAATCCTGTTGGCACTTTACAGACTTTTCTTGTAAATTCCCAGTGGTTGTGGCACTTACTGTAGTAAAGGTTTGCCATCCCTGGTGTAGGTACTTTCCCAAAAATCAACTGCTGTGCAGGGAGTCATATTCAGGTGAATGCAGTAAGCTGGGCAAAGCATGTCTTTTACACATTTCTGTATGTATCCTGCAGGTGACAGAGGTGCTGCAAGTGGATGATGATTCACCAGTGAGATTCTCTGTGGATACCGTCTTCTTCACTGAAAAGTATGAAATAGTTTAGTTGAGCATGTAGCAAAAATATAAGAATAAAAATGTGGCTTTGTGTAACAACTTGCGTCACTGACCATCAGCTGCACATGAAGATGATCTAACAGCATTTTAATTCAGGAAATGAGTTATTTTCTACTCACAGATGTTGGAAGCACAGTTTGGGCATATCACTCCTCATTTTTATCACCATTCAGAGTTGTGTAGTGTGACATGGTCATGGAGTCTGTGATGCTCTACCAGTTCTCCCTTAAGGACTACAGCTAACCAAATTAAATCTTTATTGCTAGCATTTTTATGTTTAAGGTAGGTGTCTTCTCTTTTTTCTGTGAATGTCAAAGTTTTTGTTATGTACTGGATATTTTTTTTCAGTAGGTTTTCATAATTTAA
Source organism: Coptotermes formosanus (assembly GCA_013340265.1). NCBI lineage: Eukaryota > Metazoa > Arthropoda > Insecta > Blattodea > Rhinotermitidae > Coptotermes > Coptotermes formosanus. Next base: position 2,851,312 of record BLKM01000588.1, on the reverse strand, counting down.
AATACCTTTTTATTCCATTATTGCAGCACAAGTGAAATGTGTCTATTCCATTATTGCAGCACAAGTGAGATGTGTCCCCCTCTCTTTCTTGTTATTTTGCACCCCCAGAGTTCTGTAACTGTACCTTAATGCTATTTTTAAAAGTCTCACAAAACTGTTAATAAAACATTGACATATCTGCCCATTAAGCAAAAGTTCATAAAAACTGTTCGTATTATTTACATCCAGGTAACAGTCTTTAGTGTGTGTGCCTTCTTAGCCAGGCCTGAGGGTGCTACAACTTATGACTTGGTTCTGATCTGATCTTTGATGTGCTGAAACCACGTGTAGTCTTTTTATTAAATGTTATTAAATAAGGAAGTGGCAGACTGTTTAAATGGTATCTTTGAACAGAAATTTTTTAAATGGTATCTTTGAACAGAAATTGTGTACTCTTGTTTCCATGCGGTGAGATAATTTTATGTGAATTTGGTTATCTTACATAAATCTCAAGAATTCACATATTGAGCCTGACTCATGTGCAGCAATAACCTTCTATTTGATTGAATAGTTCTTTTACCCCCTGTTGGCTGTGCATTGCACTACTGAAACAGCACGTGTTAACAGTTCGGCTGCATGAGCACTGCACTTTTTGTGGAGTAACATCATAAACCTCCAGTAAAGATGCAGATGATGGTTCGTAAAAATTTTTGTACAGGAATGTGATACACAAACTCTTGCTGGCATAAGTTGTACATTGCCAACATCTAGATATAACTCTAGAGTGATTTATATTATAGTGTTTCATGAGACATATTACAATATTTTCATTTTGTGTGTGCATGTGCATGTGTAACAGTTGGAAAAAATATGTATGTACTGTCCAGTGTGTCGATACAGAATGGAAGCAGACATATGAAATACAGCACTGAATGACAGTCAGTACTGTTCCTGATAACACAGACCTCTATGCAACCAATGCAAGTACACCTTAAATTATACACATGAAAGTCTCACACGCTGTTAGTCTTGTAGGGAGTGATGCCATGTAGTGTGACAGATAGAAAGCAACATTTTAAATGGCCCTGGTGCCTCCATCTTCAACTTCAGGTTCCTACCAAACTACAGGGCATCACATCACAGAGCCCATAATCTTGATATTTACAACTGTGAAGACCTCAGATTTCATGTTGTAAGTCATGATGGTCATAACATAAAATGATATTTTCCAACTTTCAGAAATAAACTGTAAAAACCTGTTTTGTGAAGTTTGGAAATAAGAAAACATACACAATATATGATTCACAGAGTGAACAAGTAAAATTCTGGTCTTTTATGATTTATTACAGGTAGTAACAATTACAGCCTTGTGTGCATGTCATATTTCAGACTTCATAATTTTTTTTCATTGTCAAGTTTTGAGTAAATCTGACTTTTATAACTGCTCCCATCTACACTTGCAAGCCCAAACTTTTTCTGTGTGGCTTTTCTTTTTTTTACTAGTATTTCATATTAGCAGTCCTTACTCGAGTAGTTTACGAATGAAGATTTTGATGCATACTGAACAGTGTGGGACACTGGGATAATATAGTTGGTATAGCTTATGCCACAGTCTGGATGGTCAAGGCTTTGCATCCCAGCAAGGGCAAGAGATTTTTCTTTTGTCAAAAAATGTACAGACTGGTTTCTGGGGCCCAACCATCCACTTGTTAAGTGGGTCCCAGAGTTCTTTGCTGGGGATAAAGCAGCCAGAGTGTGACGTGGCTCACTCACCTCTGTCTAGCACCAAGGCGAGGAATGAGTGGAGCTACACCTCTGCTCTCCTTATATGCCTTCATAGTGTGGACAGGGACAACTTCTTACCTTGCCACTAAAGAGTGCAGAATATGTGTGAGTTACAGAAAAGAATTCAAATAATCAGGAGCAGATGCAGATGTACAAGCGTGCTTTCCTTCATCCATAGTTGTTGCAGTTCCAATTGGAATTATAGTCTTTATGAATAAATACAACTTGGATGAAGGCAGTTCTTATACTGGCCCAGACAGGCTGAAGAAATGCTCTATGCAATATTATAAACATATGGTTCTTTTTTGTGTAGCATGTAAATATTCCTAATTGACCATGATTGACATGATACAGCATTGAAAATCAGTGTACACAAGTGACTGTTTTACTCGCTGTCACTATATTGGGAACATTCATCAATGCATTTGTGGGATGTATGCAACAGTGTAATCCAAGTGTGGAATTTATGCTACACGGTAAATTTTATCGTTTTCTCTGGCAGGACTCGTGCCAGAAATAGGAGTGGGAAACAATACACTTTAGCCATACGGGATGATTTTGTATATTCAGTATCTGCACAAATATAATTCAGAGGTTTTGAAATGAATGGGTATTGTCACAGTGCCTGTGTCTATTAGTAAGATATCTGTCACCCCTGCAAGTAATCTCTACGTTGCATCCAGTGATGCTGAACTCCTGTGACAGATTCCTCTTGCTCCTCAGCAGCAAGTTTCAGTAGGCTATGACCTACTGTGGTTCACTTTGTGTTAAAATTGTGCACTTTGAAGGTTCTGTTGCTTCTTATTCATGCATCTACATACTTAACGAAAATTTTACACTTTATAACAAGAGCAGTGCAGCTAGGAACATTGCCCAAATTGTTATAACCACAGGTGGCTGATGCTGACATCAGTATTGGTCGGAGGAATGGTAAACAAACTCAGTGGTACAGCCTTCTGTTCATACGGTTGTTCAGGAACCAAGTGTCTGGGGTAGTGCGCTATGGATAAAATTACCAAACTTTGATAATGTTACAATTTAGTATTCATCAGTATTTAATACAGTACAGGGCACATGGTGGTGCAGTTGGTTGAGGCACTGCGCTACAAGCTGGAAGGCCGTGGGTTCAATTCCCGAAAGTGTCATTGGAATTTTTCAACATAATCCTTCCAGCTGCACTATGGTCTTGGGGTCAACTCAGCCTCTAATAGAAACGAGTACCAGGAATATTTGCTGGGGGTAAAGGCAGCCGGTGCGTAGGGCTGACAACCTTACTGTCTTCATGTGCCGACTGTCTAGAAATCTGGGAGCCTCAAACTCCTGGAATCCTCAGGGCCTGTCCAGGCCTCTACAGGGATTGCTTCACTTTATTTAATATAATGGATGTGCTATTGAACAAAAAACCCTCTTTGACTGCTGCTTACATCCAAGATGTCTGGTAACCCATGGGGCTGCCTAATTCTGATGTCTTATGTCCCCAATTAGCTTCCGTAGCAACTTTGTAACTAGTCAAATTTTGTGAAGTTTGAGGTTCTTGAGGGTGTATTTATGTCATGGTATTTTGACATGTCAGGCCATACAGTTCAATACGTTACATACAAACGTTTTAGACAAACTTGAGATCTGTGCTGTTCTGGGATATTATGCAACATCATGTGGTAATTGTTTACCAATGTTTCAAAACAACATAGTCCCATATTCAAGGGTCATGCAACACCACACAATATCCCAGAAGAGCGCAGATCTCGTCAACATCACACTGGAAGCCTGAAATCAAGGTTAGATTAACTTCTTTTCTCCAGCTTTACAATAAATTCTATTCTGCAGCTATCAACCAACACACTGTCACTTCCCACATGATAATCTTGGTCAAACTGCATTTATGCATGTGAGAAAGTGGCTAATTTGACACAAAAGTGCCACATCACATTTCATCATATCAAAATCAATGCGATATGTCATCAGAATTGTCCCTGCCAAAGCAGTGCTGCAAATGTAACCCACAACGTAGTAGTAGTAGTAGTAGTAGTAGTAGTAGTAGCAGCAGCAGCAGCAGCATTTCCATCAGGTTGCAAGTGACCCCTGGTGATCCTACTGGATTTTCTTAGCAAGAGGTACGGGGTCTTGCCGTCCCTTGGTCACCCACATAGTGTCACTTCCTATTTTCTATGGCCTTGTAAATCAGGTCCCTCCATTTCCTTCTATTTTGTGTGGCCTTTATGATGTCATGCCAGCTCAACATCAGGGTTCCTTGTATATCATCCATCCATCTAGTCTGCTACCTTCCTCATCTTCTATTTCTCTCTGTCAGTCCTAACATCAAGTCTTTTTCCAGTGAGTCTGACATGCGCATTAAGTGTCCGAAATATTTTAATTTGCCTATTACGGCTAAAGTTTCAAGGGAGTGCTTGGGCTTAATTTGTTTGATCACCAAAGCATTCGTCCGTTTTGCTGTCCATGGTATTCTGAGGAGTCTTCTCCACGTCCAAAGCTCGAAGGCCTCTATCCTCCTTTTGTCTGCTTTCCTTAATGTCCAGCTTTCACGACCATACAGCACTGCTGGGAATACTATTGTCTGCCCTAACTTAACTTTGTGTTGGTCGAACCTCTCAAGTGTTCGATAATTCTTGTCAATTTTGCCATTGCTGCTTTGCCCAAGCTTATTCCCGTCTTGACCTCACCATGGATGTGGCCATCGTTGGTGATGAGAGCCCCTAAAAGCTTCTAGCTTGTTACCGTCCTTATTTCTTCGCTGTCTCCTAATATCTTTGCTTTTTCCCCAGCGCTCATTACTCTGGTTTTCTTTATGTTCAGTTTAAGGCCCCCTTTTCACTACTGATTTTGAACCTTTTTATCAGTTGGACCATGTCATCCTTGTTTTCAGCTACTACCCACAACATACAGACATGGTAATATTATAATTTTGTAGCAAAAGTGCCAGTCTGTATGCACAGAATTTGAATTGGCTCAATGATCATTGAATCAAATTGTCTGCACTAAGATTAGGACTTCCCAACTGTTTTATTGCGTCTGCAACACATTTTGGGCCAGCAGTTCAATATGAAACACATGGAAGTACCAAAAGTTTCCAAATATGATCCTGTAAAAAATGGTATAGAGATTGAGAGTAGAACTGTGCGAGTCATGATTAAAAGCAGGGTTTTTATTTCCTAATAATATGTTAGGATCACACAGAGGGTTGTTACAGTAACAGGAATTGTTCAAACCCATGAACACAGGAGGGTTGAAATGTAATTCCAATCCCTATTAAACAAATGTCTTGTACAAGCTGTAGTGTGTGTGTGGTGCCATTATCACTCTATTTATTGGAACCTTTCTGGTGGCAAGTATCTGAGAAAATTCAATAGACGATATGTAGACACGATGAGATGAAGGGATAACATCAAATCATCACATTTTTTGTAATCACTGAAGTATTTAAAATCATCCATCTTCTGTGCAGTCAGACAGATCACAGTATATATTCCAACACATGTACTATAATTAGATACAATAATATGTATAGTATATATTGTATATTATTGTATCTAATTATGGTATAGTTGTTGGAATATACACTGTACTGTATATACCACTTTCCACATTGTCATGTTTGTAGACATTTGGCATGTCCATTATTTTATACCAAACTTGCTGTTTGCACAGCTAGGCCAGAACGAGTTGGAGATGCAATAAAATAATTAAAGAGTCCCAACCTCAGTATACACATTTGGTTTGCTTTAATGTCAGATATAACCTTCGCAGTAGAAAAGAGGTTCCTGAATGAATTGCATCGTATGTGTCAACAGTCTTCAGACGGGCGAGTTCTTTATTCTTTATTGTCTTTTACGTTCAAAAATCCAAAATAGGTTTTAATAAAAACTTGTCTGTCTGCATATAGAATTAGTCCATATATATTATGATACAGATACAACACAATACAATAATTTACTAACAACATATGGATCAATTAATAATTAATAGTCAAGCAGTTAACGAAAGGAACGAATGGAAAGTATTGGTCACTACAGCGTTTAAACAATTAACGATTATATGCACTGCCAATATGTCTAATCTGTTACAACATTTATGAGCGGAAAACTACGGTACAGATACAAACACGATACCAACATCAGAATTCATTACATAATCTGTGGAAATGATCACGGATTTACGTAACAGACTGAACAACCGTAAGAGGCCCGTTCTAAAGAAAATACCTAAAATGCCGCAAATTAGCCTCAGGAGTCCAACATTACCAACAGGAGAAGTTTTTGACTTCCAGACAAATGCACTTGACGTAAATAATCTCAAAAGCACAGCACCCTGCGGCGAATCTCTGCTGACATCCTTATGCATGCCGCTGAGTTTTTTCGATTAGCATACACAACGTTCAGGATTGAGCGGATTACGTCATGGTTGAAGTGCGTATGTATGTACGAACCCACTTATGCATCTACACCTACACATATGAGCTGTTACTCATTGGCACTCCTTGACCGTCATTACCATCCATTCTGGTGCCCACAGATTAACTGTCTGCGACCACTGTTTAGTGTGTTGTTGGGTTGGGCCAGTGTCATCAAGTAGTGTGTAGTTCAGTCTTGCTAAGACTTTGTCAACGTTGTTAGAGGTAAAATACGTTTTGTACAGGTAACATAAGCTGTCAGAAGAAGAATTACTGCTTTTAGGATAGAAGAATCTACGCTTTACCTAAATTTGCTGATGGAGCTTAGTTTTTTTCCGTACGCATGTATTGACGGCGCGTGCAATAGCCGAGTACGGGTTACTGAAAACAATCATATTGTCGTGTTTTTTAAATTATAGATGCCTGTAAGTGGCAAGACATACTAAATATGTTTCAGACTGGATCAGACTTTCCCAATTGCTGTGGCATATTTTATGGAAAACACATCCAAGTGACTTGTCCTTGAAAAAATGACTCGTCATTGTATATTTACGAGGGGCCCTGCAGCATGCCCACCCCATTCTTGATGTGTTATCCAGATGCGGTTTGGTGAAGAGTACGAATTACAGAGCTAATGATTACTTTGTGTTACTTGCACATGCTCCCCTGTTATGAGAGTATGCTGTAGTTAAGTACGGTGAATAATCATGTTTTCAGAACTGACAGCAATGGCTAATGAAGGTGATAAGTTGGATGTGATAATATTTGGTGCAACAGGCTTTACAGGCAAGGTTGCTGTATATGAAATCGTGAAGTTGGCCAAGGAGAAGAATATCACATGGGGTATTTCTGGAAGGAATAGAAATAAGTTGGATAATGTACTGAAGGAAGTTGAAGATAAAACAGGTAACATCTTAGGCCAAGCTAATGTAGAATAATTGCAAGACTTCTTTTCCTAGTAGGTGTCATGGTTCTTAATTAACACTTCAAAGTACTGCTGTTTCCTTAACAAAGACAGTATTTGTGAGTCAGCATTCTAATATAATACCTTCATTTTTTACATTCCCTTCAAAGTGTTGCAGAATTTAGATCATGTTACAGCAGTACTCTCAAAGGAAAATTGAAACTCAAGTCTCAGCTGTCAACATACATAAAGGAACTCAAATTGAATTCTGCCAAAAGTTGAGGTTTTTTTTATTAGTGACAGAATTAAATCAAACTCAATAACCTAAATGTGAGCCAGTGACTTCCAACAAGTCTACAAACACATAACTTACTGTTACTATTTTTTTAAAGTTGTTTAATCTGTGCATTTTAGAGCATTATATTTGTTTGTTACAACTGACTACATGCACAATATTGTACACACACACACACACACACACACACACACACACACACACACACACAATGGTACAGACGTTACTGTGACATGTTGCGTATGAATATGCCATCTTCAGGGAGTACAGTTGACAAAATCTTCTTTTTCTTCATAAGCTCTACAACCCCAGGTGGGTTTTGGCTTGCTGAAGTAATTCTTGCTACTTTTTCCTGTCTAACACACTCTTTTTCCAATTCAGTAACCCATAATCTTCAAGTCGTCCCATTCACGATCTCGCCGTCCCTCTGTAGGTCTTCCTTTTGGCCTGTTTAATACTATTGGCATCTAGTTAGTTATCTTCCTAGTCATTCGATGTTTGTTCATCCTTTTAATATGCCCAAACCATCCAAGTCTCTTCCCTTTTATTTGTCGTTCAATATTTTGCTTTCTAATTGTCTAATTCCTCATTATTTCTTAGTCTGCAATGTCCATCCATACTTTTAACTGGGCCAAAGATTTTCTTTAAGATATTTCTTTTAAATCTTAGTAATTATTTATTATATTTTCCTTTAGTATCCACGTTTCAGAAGCATATGTAACAATGGTTTTATAAAATGGTTTTATAAATATGGTTTTATAAAATTTTAATTTTGCAGCCTTTGAAATTAATTTACTTTTAAAAAAAGTGTTATTCACATAATAAGCTTTATTTTCTGCTGTTATCTTTCTTTTATTTCTTCCTCAGTTGAGTTACTATTATTAACTATGGAACCCAGATACTGAAAGTGATTCACTTGTTCAGTATGTGTTTCTTCAAAGGTGGCACATTTCTTGGCGTCTGCCTTGTGCAGTATAGATATACAGTTGATCAAACGATCTGTAAATTCCATAACCTGTATCACTGTATCAACTGTAACTGGTTTTAAGCTTGGCACATGTACTCCTTGCAGATGGCATATTCATGCCAAAACATGGAGTAATGTCTGTAGCATTCGTTGTATGTGTTTGATATTATGCATTTAGTTGCTTGTAATAAACAAATGCAGTTGAACTCAGTTATAACATCATGAAAGGGACTGAATATTTTGTGTCATTAGAAGCGAGTGTTGTTATAACCGAGGAGTATAACGTTATGGTTAACAGTGAGGAAGTAATTAGTACCATGGAACATGTGGTGCTATGGGCGATGTGTCTTATAAACTGATGTCTTAATAACCGGGTCTATGTCTGTTGGCAGTCTGTGTGTATTACGGTTTCCTGTACATCTGACGACAATAACAGGGCACAAGTGAGGGTGTGTATGGTGGTAATACTAGCATGGTCACCAATGTATATTGCTTCTGTCTGAAACGTAGCCATGTTTCAACTAGCTTGGAATGTGGAACTGCAAAACAGTGCGTTATTAGAAGCTGCTGTACCGTACTTAACATTCATTTGTGGTGGCTGGTGTCCATGGTGTGAGCATAGCTGTGCTTGAAATTTGAACAGGGTATATTTTCTTTATCTTTATCCTATTCAATCCCTGAAGGATGTGGAGCCAGTTTATGAAAAGTACAGCTCTATAACACTGGAATGATGGACAAAACCCAAACAGGTAGCCTTGAAGAAGGTAACTTATTGTCTGTAAATTTTTTATGTATGATATATTAATGGCATTTTCAGTAGTTCAGACCAGGGGTGCAAAAATCCTGACCGCTGGATCACCAGGTAAAAGAGAGATTCACAGGTCTTTCCAGAAGTGTGAGTTCCCAGTATGGAACTTGCGTCATATCATCCCTCTCGCACGTAGAATTTAGTGATGGCTCCAAGACTTGGGAAATTTTGTGGGTGTCTGGCTCAGACTGTGTAGTATTGCATGGTAGAATGATTAGTGAATTAGAAAAGATGTGGAAGGAAGAATTGTGACCTGATTTCAGATTCTGTAGCATTATTGCTTTATCTGACAACTATTGGCTGCCATTTTCTGTTGGCCTGTTTGTGATATTAACGTCACCCACTTGGATGACCACCCTTATGAGGTGGAGTAGTGGGGGAAATTGACATGATAGTTCTCAGGTATAATAATGACCATGTATTACAGCATTTACCTGCGGGGACTAAGGAAAAACACAGAAGACTACAGCCAGGATATCTGGTCTCTGAGCCAGAATTTAACCTGGGACTTCTTGAATATGAAGCAAGAATGATACTCACTTGACCATGACATACGGTGGCCTTCTTGTCATTTTCATGTTGTGGTATGAATTTAAATTAATTTTATTGCACTGAACATATATGTGTTACCATGAAATGTGTACATTTACAGGTGCAGACCTTGCTGCAATCACAGTTGTAGTGGCAGATGTGGAAGATGAATCATCTCTGCAGGAGATGGCATCTAAAGCTCGTGTTGTGGTCAATTGTGTTGGTCCGTACAGATTCTATGGAGAGAGTGTTGTGCGTGCATGTATAGCAAGTGGGGCTCATCATCTGGATGTGAGTGGTGAGCCTCAGGTGAGTAGGCTAGGCAGGTACTGGTGATTCTTAATATCTGTGTATTAATACCTTCTGCAGATATGCCATGCCTCATCTCCAGAGTAAAATGTGTTTCATTCATTATAATGTAGTGGAACCTGATCTGTCTGTTCGTTGATCTCTGCAGGCTTTTGATTCAGGAGGTTTCCGAATCAATTTTCAGACCTGTTAGGAATGCTTTCTTATGCTGAGAATAGCTGTAGCTTCTAATGCTGTTAAATATGAAAGTTAATAAAGTTGAAGGACATTGTAGCCACTACTAGAAGGAAGGAACTGTGTGCACCCAAGCAGCAGCCTGCAGAACATTTAGATAGGAGTGCTTCTGAATAAGGTTAATTACATTCAGATTGACAGGGAGGTTAGTGCGAGTAATTTTGAATTATCTGACACAATAGTGGATGATGATAATCGTGTTGAGGAGGTTGGGAGGGTTGTTGGTGAGAGAGGTGTAAAATGGGGGACATGTCAAACTGTAGCAGGCAGCATTGATGCATTGGTTGGTTTGGGCTGTAGGGTGTAGCATAAGACAAATGACAGTTTTGGAAGTTTTGGACCTTATTTCAATTAGGAATTCTTGGGAATGTGGTAACTCAGATTCAACGGCTGTATGCAGAAGACTTGATAAACCTGAGGTATGTGGGGTCCTTCAGTATGGCAGCCTGCTGCACGGATGCTGGTGGTGGTTAAATGTGGAGCTTTGGTGGAGTGATAGTTGACAGGGGAAACGCGAAGCACCCAGAGTAAAACCTGCTGCCCTGGTACTTTGGCAAAGCTTGCTGATGTATGAAATGGACTATGAAGGAAAGTAGGCCAAGTAGAAAGAAAAAACAGAACATGGTGCATTGGATACAGATTATGTGTTCATTTCGTAAGAAGGTGTTTTTCAGCACAGCTTTGTGATGCTATCGTAATATCATGATTGGATGCAATTGTTACAGTTCATGGAGAGGATGCAGTTGGACTATCACAAGGCAGCTGAGGAGAAGGGAGTGTATGTTATAAGTTCTTGTGGGTTTGACAGTGTTCCAGCTGATCTTGGGACAGTATTTCTGATGAACAGATTTCAAGGTTTGTCATTAAAGATGCCGTTGCTACTGTAGCATCTGTTATACATGTATTGGTTGAGTAAGACCACCTGATACAACCAAGGCTGCGGAGTTGGAGTTGGAAGGCACTTTGGTGGAGTTGGAGTTGGTAAAAATGTACCAACTCTGAATCCAACCTCGATATGAAATCTGAAATAGATACTAGCTACAATAACCATTAGACTTATACTAAAATATAGGCCATAAATCTAAAAAGTAGCCTGATGATTCACATGGTGGTGATGAAATGTCTTATTATACTGTTACCATCATTAATACTTACTGAGTTTTTATGAGAGAGGCAGAGTCGGAGATTTAAAAATTGAGGAGGCGGAATCGGAGTTTTGTGTACCGAATCCACAGCCCTGGATACAACATATTTGAATGTCTTTTGAAAGAGATTCAGTTTGTCCAGTACAGTGTGGATGAACCTTCCCTGTCTTTACACTATTAAGTACACATACTCCTAAACTTCCAGGTATGAGAAGTGTGCAGTTTGTTGAGTAGGTGAGCAGCTATTAGCTTCTTAATACAGACACTGCTCCGTGCATAAAGATTGATGGGTCGGTGGATGTACGGTTACTTGGTTGGTTGTTCAGGTAGTTACATTTGCATGTGGTAAGTTCGTTGCTTTATTTTGCAGGTGATTTGAACTCTGTGGAGACTTATCTCGAATTAGGATCTACTGAACCACGAAAGGTAAAGTGCTGCGTAGATGCATAGTTCTGATTATGAGTATCGTTTGCATAACATAATGTCATGGAGCATTGTAATTGTAAGGTGTTCATATTACTGCAATTATTTTAGGGTGCACAGTTACACTTTGCTACCTGGGAGTCAGCAGTTTATGGTTTAGCCCATTACAATGAACTGCGATCAATTCGTCAGAAGCTGTTTGCTGATCGCTTACCTCTGTTTACACCGAAGTTGAAACGAAGGTAAAAACAAATGTTTGTAACCTTATTTGTGTGTGTTGTTCTTGCATTTGGATGATTATGTCATCATTGTCGTCATCGTCATCAAAATTTATTGTCTTGAACTTTCTTAAGTGGTGTATAATATAGTGTCAGTATTGAATGGATATATAAGGAGCTGATCCAGTAAATATATGTACATTGCTCAAAAAATGTACTGCATAGTTCTCATGAAATGTTCCCTGTTAACTGACTGATGCCAGGTATCTTCTGTAATTTAACAGGGCAGATATCAGTTGAGTGCTGTACTTGAGATACTGTTGCAGCATGTCAGTTCTTGACATATCAGTTCTCAGTTGAGATACTGTAGATGAATTATTTGAATTTTTATTTACCCAGTTAACAGTAGTGATTGAAGTATATGTATTTCTAACTTCTACTAATTTACTTGGATTTATTTATATAATTCACTGTGTTCTGTTGTGCAGTATGTGTTGCAATTACGTTAAATACCGTCTGATTTCAGTATGTCTTGGCAGGTTCACTGGAAAGTCTTTTCTTTGTACATATTCATTCATGTTTTATGCGAACAAAATTAGAATATCATAGAGAAAATTACATTTGTAAGCAGTTAAAGGGGACTATGACATAATTAAAACATACATAATCTTGCTTATAGTTTATGTGAAATTTCAGATATCTGTTCAAAGATGAGCATGTCGGTGGATGGTGTGTACCATTCCCTGGCTCTGACAGATCTGTGATATTACGTTCACAGAGATACTTTTTTGAACAAGAAAAAGTACGACCTGCCCAAGTTCAGTCATACTTCGTCGTGAAGTCAGTTTTCTCTGTGCTTGTTGTTGGCATTTTTGCACTCATCTTTGCTTTGCTTACAAAGTTCCAGTTTGGAAGAAAGTTGTTGCTTAAGGTAAGTTGACGTTTCATTTCTGGTAGTTATATGTCAACGTGCTAGTTTGCATTGAGTGCTGGGAAATATGATTACAATATCTGCCACATTAGCCAAACCTAGATGATTTAGTGTTGGAAAACTGTGTGTGTTACTGCCTGTATTCTCAATCAAACTTCAGTGTTACCAACTGTAGAGAACAATCATTGAATGTTGTGTCACCAGTTGGATACTGTTTGCCAGCTATATCTCCACAAGAGAGATGACGCATGTGAAAAAATTTTAGGCACCCATTGGCTTTGTCAATTCATTCATTGTGAATAGACAGATAGTTGGGTTTCTTCTTCATCATCATCATCATCATCTTCTTCTTCTTCTTCTTCTTCTTCTTCTTCTTCCTCTTCCTCTTCTCCTCCTCCTCCTCCTCCCCCTTCTCCTCCTCCTCCTCCGTCTCCTTCTCCTCCTCCTCCTCCTCCTCCTCCTCCTCCTCCTCCTCCTCCTCTTCCTCTTCTTCTTTCTTTCTTTTTTTTTTATTTTTTTTAAGGGCCTGTCAGTTTATGCCCCGGATGCATCTCGGCCTTAGGCTTATTGTGCAGCCCTAAACACTTCATTCAGCACAGGTTCAATAACCCTGTGCCTCTTATATAGAGGCAAAGGTCCCTTACTGAAGCTGTCCTTATATCTTTCGGTTCAACAAACAGCTTCCCAAAGACATTATAGCGCTGACGAGCCAACACCTCACAGTAGCAAATGATATGTTGCGCTGTTTCAGTCTCCATCCCGCAGAATCTGCAAGTTGGATCCCGATCAAACAGACCCATAATATACAGGTGCCTCCTCACAGGAGCGTGTCCCGTGAGGACCACAACTGTAGTTGGGTTTGATTAGCACTGGTATTTGATGAAAGTTGCTCACCAGAATCAATTTTGGCGTATAATGAAGAATGATTCCAATCTTCTGGAGTATGATCTGATCAAGTGAATATCCGTTTGCATGCAGAATTACACAGTAATGACATGTTGTATTGGTACTTTATGTGATACAAAAGTTCTAGGACTGTATCTCCATAATGCAGTGGATTGGAGAGGTCATATAGACCAGCTTGTACCTAAACAAAGCTCAGCATTGTATGCCAATAGAACTCTTAAATCAATCATGTCACAGACAACTTTAATAATGATATATTATGCCTGTCTTCATTCATTAATGACATATGCCGTAATATTCTGGGGCAATGCCCCGTGCAGTATTAATATATTCCGATTGCAGGAAAAATAATAATTACCAATTCCAAGAATAGGGCGTCATGTAAAAACTTGTTCAAAAATCTAAAGATTCTTACTTTTATATCACAATATTTGTATTCACTGCTATCCTTTGTTGTTGCTAATAGAGACCAATATACTACAAATTTGAATATCCATGGCAGCAATACTAGACAGGGCCATGATTTTCATCGAACAATATCAAATTTGTCTCTTTATCAAAAAGGTTCCTATCATATGGGACTGAAGGTGAATAATAGATTACCCACTTACATAAAGAAGATATAATGTTACGGAACTCAAGTGTCTTTTAAAAAAATTTTTGTATTTCAATGCTTTTTATACGTTGGGTGAGTATTTCCAATATAGTAACACATAGTGTACTGTATTCATAGCATATATTTCCTTTATTCTTGTACTCTATTATTCAAGATACATTTTATCTGTATTGTTATATTTACATTGTACTATATATATATATATTCTTCCCTTTTTTTTAATTGATGACAATTTTTTTGTAGCAGTGTGTTTATATAGTTATATATAGGTATGTATGACTTTTGACTGGTTCTGTGTCTCAAGGACTGTTGTGGTACCTTCTGTAGATCACTTGAACATGAATAAAATTAACTAACTAATTTTCAGGCTATCCATTTGAGAATTGTCCTTAATAAGTTTGATCATTGTGTGTTCCCGCCCCCCCCCCCCAAAATATCATAATGGTGTGTTACGGGACATACATATATAAGAATAATAAATGAACTGATAGGTTGGTATATGAAATGGAAGTAGATACAAGTAGCCACAATTGCCAGTGGAGCTTAAGTTCATTTTGTTCTTTGAGGGCTTATGAAAACAATGGAGACAGTAGTGCAGATAGCTTGTAACTGGCTTGGGTTCAAACTGTCATATTTGTGAGCTCGCCGTGTTGTGGGCGTGTTGACATCCATGGCTCTTTGTGTTGTTTGTTGTCAGAAATAGATAATCATGTGCTCATAATAGTATATAAACTTACAGAAGGATTCAGTTTGCCAGGTTTGTGTGGTTAGTGATAAAAGAGCATCTGTATTGTCTTTGTTATCGATGTGTTTCTAGTATCCACGTGTGTTCAGTGGTGGATTAGTGTCTCATGAGGGTCCATCTGAGGAGGAAAGGAAGAAGTCTTATATAAATCTGACACTGCTTGGTGAAGGCTGGAAAGAGAACTTAGCAGAACCGACAGACCAGCATGATTCTCCTCCAAACAAACACATTGTTGTGAAAGTAGGTGCTTTTTTATGTACTCCTGTGGTTCATTATTATCATAATTACACGTTGTGCCCAGTTCCCACCAGTACCAGATGCACGTTTCTTTCTTGTTAGTCCTTCTTCATGTAAAGGCAAAAATCTCAAGTTCAGAATTGCAAAACTAAAGGGCATTAATTTTAAATGAATAAATGTTTTGCGTTATCTTTAAGACTCCTTATGATAGTTGCCATTTTATTTTTGTTTCCATGGTTTTTGATTGCATAACTGAAATTGAGGTATAATGTTAACAAATTAATACAGTAGAATTTCTTAGGATGATATGCGCATCAAGTGGTTTGAATCACCCAGTGTTTCAGAGAGAGTTAACCCTATTGGCTTCTTCCTACTGTGAGGCCCACCCACGCGCAAGTATATAATCAGGGCAGGCTGGGTGTCCTGCCATTGCAGAACACTGGTGATAGAGACAGAATTGGTCTGAGGAACTTTGATGGATTTGAGCCCTAGGAAGCATCTACCAAACCAATAACTTCAGTTGAATTCTGTTGCCCTGAAAGCTTCAACACATAAGGCTAATAATATTTGTACTTCAATTTTTGCTGCCTGAAGACAGGGGGGAATCTCCTGAGGCATGTTACAAGCCACTGTGCAGTTCATAGTATATCTCTGAGTGGTAGTATCTAGTATCACATGTATGCGTAAATTATGACATATCACTGTCAGGAGAGAATTGATGTGTTCCTTAGTAATTCAGCTGGTTTTGACTGATGATGAAGGTAGTGTCATGTGCAGTTGAGCCATGGTAGCCGGGCATCCTTTTTAATTTGAACATTATTTCTTTGTTCTCAGGTATCTGGTAAGGATGCAGGTTATGGAATGACCTGTATAATCCTTCTGCTTGCAGCAGTTACCGTGTTGAGGGAGAGTGACAAGATGCCTGGCAGGTACTTCCCAACAGTACACATTACCTATCAGCATATCAGAATATCCATTTTGTTATGTCTGCAAGCTCAACAGTTGTCACAGGATTTCTGTAACATACAAATCCTGCATCTATTTGGACTTTATAGAGTCTGCTTTTTCCCGTCAGCTCAACTTACTTAACTGCATAGAGGAGTGTTGAAGTGCCAATCTCCAGTACCTTAAATTAGGCGCTGCAACTTTTCAGAAATATTTTTTGACACATGACAGAGCTGTTGTCTTGCTTAGTTTCTGTTTGAACGCTGTCTTTAAATTCTTGGCAAGGATATGGATTATTTACCTCAACTACGTTTCAGTGTCCCCTGAGTTAGTAATCAAATGGGTTTAAATCTGGGGATATAGGAGGTCCCAATCTGCAAGATCCGACTGAATGCCCCTTCTAGTGCATTCATTGAGAAATTTGCTTTTATGGAGATAAAAAGGAAAGTCTTGGTGCATCACATACCATACTGGATATGCACTTATGATGAAACGTTTGATTTTCCTGTGATGTACAAAGACCTCTGTGACTGAGTAACATTTTGACTGCCCTTAACATCAAAAGTTAGAGCTTATTCCCTTTTGTTAATACAGTTTAAACATAACAGCATTACAGTTTGTTAATTTTTTTCATTTCATGACAACACTTCGGGAAACCCCTTGTCTTTGAATTACTTGTACAATGCAACACCTTGACATTCAGACAGTTGTAGAAGGTATGGTAGAATTGTACTATGTATTTTATGTAACATGGCTGGGATGTGCTGCAGAACATCTTCAAAGTCAAAGGGATTCAAAACTTGTGACGAATCGCTTAAAAAAGGCCGAACATAAATAGAATGTCATGGAACATTCTGATGTATAATTTCAGGTTTTGGGGTTTTGTTATGTCACATATTGAAGCTGTTGCAGTGTTCAGTGCAAATTGAAGTTTTCACCTTCAGATCACTGCAGTGTGTGCCAGAAGTTTTCACCTTCAGATCACTGCAGTGTGTGCCAGAATGTTGAAAGAGTTTGATTACATGATATAATTAAATCCCAAAATCTGACATTTCACAATAGGCACACAAAAGCATGGCAACAAATATGCATACAGGTGAAGGTCAAACATAAAATTGTAAAATTCACACATGTAGTGATACTTGTACAATTCTTTTTATCTCATAATAAAGTAAGCAAGTTAGATGCTGGCTTCTAGCTGCAGGTGACTGTGTGAAGTTCTTAGTGGATAAACTGGCACTAGAGTAAGTTTTTCTGCAAGTTCTTCAGTTTTTACCTGCTAATCATCATCCCATCATTGCTGCATCCTGCTGCGCCTTACTGTTTGAGGTGTGCAATGGCCCTGACTAGGGAGCATATTTTTCACATCTTAGGTATTTAAGGTGGGAGCTTCACCTCTGACTTGTCACTTAGCTGGACACAAAGTGAGGAGGTTAAGTTTTAAGTGTGGTAAAATAATGTATGATTTATTTTGCAGGGGTGGAGTGTACACTCCAGGGGTCGCATTTGCAAGAACATCCCTTGTTGAAGAACTAAATAAGCATGACACGAAGTTTGAAGTTCTCTCCTTAACAGAGAATTAGAGAAGTTGATGGCTGCAACTTCTGTTTTACGTACTCAATTCTTACAAATACTTAATCGAAGCTTAAAGAGTGTGCATTCATTATTAATTTAATGTGAGTTTAATAACTGACAGGTGTATAGATAAATAACTAATATGCTTATTAAACAGATTGCAGATGTTATGGTTTACGTGTTTGTTTAATAACAAACAGGTCTACGAGTAGGTAACTTTGCCTAATCATTTTGGTGTAACTTTATTTTTCTACCACACTGAATTTTGAGAAAGTAGAGGCTACTTGGCTATCTTTTAAGACTGAAATATATCTCATGCATGCATATGCTAATTACTCATTTTGAACAAAGGCTAATGGTACTTAATACTGTAGCCATCACCTGTTTTCATGAATATAATGAAATATAGCCATAATATGTATGTGTGTTATTTCATGTCTTGTTATTCATGAAAGTAAGGTAGCAATTGCATTTTTACTCCAGGAGCATTGAAGAAGAGATACAATGATTGTTGCTGATACAGAACAAATGTGAGATGTTGTATGGCTTTGTGACTAATCTGCTGATGCCTAAGGGAGTATTTAATATGGGATGCAGTAAATCCTAATTTTGCTGGTTTATATGTAAACATATTGCTTTTCTTTCAACACTGAATAAGTGCCCTTTCTGTGATAGTGCAGGGGTCTGCAGTTTTCATGTTTGCCTATTTTTGCACGTGAGAAGTGTGTGTAATTGAAATATATAATAAAGTTTCATAATTACATTAATGTGGAAGATATTAATATGATTTCCTGTTATTCTTTGCATTCACATGATTATGTATTCACATTTTCTACCATGCAGCACAACGAAGTTACAGATTCAGATGCAAAATCATGATGTACCATATTTCAAGACAATTTTTCATAATCTGAGGCTACATTAATTTGTAGTAATTTAATGTGTGTCTGCAGTCATTTTTAGATTTAACCCCATTTACAACAACGGGGCTTCAGTCTGTAGATAAATCTGTCCTGAGTCAGAAAATCAAGAAGTGCTTGCAGTGCTTCTTGGAGCTGGTATAACACTGTCAGTATAGTGACTGTGCCATGGCTGGACAATTGGGGGTTGGAATATTGATAGTATCAAGCAGTTTATCGTTTCTTCAAAATGTGCAGACTGGCTCTGGGGCCCACTTAACCTCCTGTTCGGTGGGTACAGGGGACTTCCCCAGGGGTAAGGGTGCAGGAGCTTGCAGGTGATCACTCACAGTCATCTCATCACAAGGCATAAAACCAGTGGAACGATACAGCCTATTGTACATGACTTAATGGTGTGTGAAGAGGCAACTTTACCACAAGTCAATATAGAACAAAATATTTGTCCTTTATCCGTGAAGTCTCTTGAATTAATTGGTCCTATGTAAAATGTAGTGAAGTTGGTAGAAATCTTGAAAGAAATAACTTAAAGGAGATATTTTAATGCATGTAATTTGAAGACTCAATTTGTCTGGAATATGATGCTGTTTCACCAGGCAAGTAGTTCCTGATATTTTAAAGGATGTGGTGCCTATCTTGAGGGTCAAGCAGTCCACGCATCATGTAAATTACTTGCAGGACAAAGGAATAAAAGATGCTGTATGCATACGTGGTGTTGGTGCAGTCAGACGTGTTACAAAATATGTTTGAAGGACACTGACCAATACATTTTTGGCAAAAATTCTGACTTTGCTAAGGAATAAACGTTCCTCATCACACACTCACACTCACTTTAATACAGAACACACAAATTTTATGGTGAAAACAGTGGGCTGGCAAACACGTCAGCATGTCTTACAGTGGTAACAGCTTGCATTATGATTAGTCATGGCATGATGGGACCAATGACAAAGGAGTAGCCAAAAAAACTTTAAGATTTGGTTATCTGTGCACCTTTTCTTCATCGTCATAATCAAAATGAAGTCGCTCTGCAATATCAGGGCTTAAAAATTGGGGCCTTCTATGAATAAGAAGTGTCTGTGTGGGCAGGTTGGGTAATTGTAACAGACGTTAATACCAGCTGAGCTATCGCTGTTAACGCGGCGACAGTTATATGTCTGTCGGATAGATGGCAGGAGTAGATCAATAATCACATCAAAATGAAAATTATCAAGGTTTACGTCTCCTGATGGACTTCGAAGACCGTTTCAGAGATTAGTATATCAGACCAAAACAGGAGTATTAAGGCCTAACTCGTGACGGAGAATGATGATAGTGAAGTCTACTGATATGCTCCTGTTCACGGCCAATGAAGACTGACCTTACACTGTTGAATTAATTATTCAACAAAGCAATGTCACATTTCAGAGGACCAAAATCCTCTACATTTCTGTAATTTATACATGACGAAATTATTAAATGCTGTTATATATATCCCTGACCAACACACGCAGTATTTGTTAACTATAAGCTGGCTGATCCCAACGTACATTTACGTGAAAACAGAATACACGTAATCTAGAGAAAAGTGCAGAGCAAAAAATTCAGCTTTTTAATTTTTTCGTTTATGTACGGTATGTTTCCAACAGCTCTTAAAATAAGATTTTTTTTCCATTTACAATTAGGAAGACTAGCAGAGATGGTGTGAGTCCATGGGTTACCTACGTAGGTATGAAATCGAATTGCTTTCCATAAACTTTCATGGACGGTGTATGTGAGATATAGCATACGTAATGGTAATGAAGGGGGTTATTTCCATAGTATTAAGTGGAACCTCTTTGTATGTAATAATGATGAATTTTTCCTGCGGTCTTGTCGCGTTTGAAAACTCGCTACAGCTTGGAAATAAAGTACAAATTCCATCAACGGTGGCAGCGCAGTTACCGCTGGTTAGAATGAACAAGAACAGCATGTGTGGTCAAATGCATTGATTAAGGAAATATAGTATGTTGAGTCAGAAATCATGTCGTAGTAGACAATGTAAATGTATACTGCAGAACGTAGTTTTCCTCCTACGGGAATATGCAGCAATACTCAATTTAATTTCTCGTAATATGTTTCAATGGGCTACTCTGTACAATTGTCGGTTGCGCATCGTCCCGCTTTCAATAAACCTGTTGAGCATCTTCAGTTTCACCGCTGTTCAATGGGGGTCGTAGGTCCGGCCTAGCAATTACGTCATCGACGACATAGTTTAGAAACGCTGCCGGTTGGTGTGTGCCGGATCCAAATCGATACCAGATATGGAAAATTTGTATTGAACGTAGCCTAGTCCGACAGTCAGTGAATCGAAGTGGTTGTTTAGTGTGACGATGGTATAGGTTATCTGTAGTATTACCCCTCCGAAGACGAACTGTGTTCGTTTTTATGTAAGGATTCAGCGCCAACCAGCGCAGTAAACACTCCACCTCAGTTGTAAAAACCAATCTGTTAATGTCGTATAAGGTAAAAGTCGCTGTTTGTTATGAGACCCATACAAAACACATAAACGCAATGTGAGCAGCGCGTAGACTTTTTTAATGTTAAACCTGATGGTACGTAAAGTTACCGCACGGCTTTAAAAGGTTAAATTCACACGGTAGTTTGAAAGTTATTTGGTGACATTTTTGACAGTACATTATTGTATACTGAATCCGGTTATATGATGTCTGTTGCGATAGGATCATGGACGTGCAGTTTCTCGTATTTGCACTAACATTTTTTTTGTGTAATCTTAGTATTGTGGGTAGCGGTAAGTTACCAAATAATTCGCAAAAATGTCATGAGAGTATTTCGGTTTGATGTTTTGTATTATGTTCGCCATATTACTAAATTAAGTTGGGATTATTATTTTGAAGCCATTGTGTGGAAGGTGAAGTCTGGATATATTTGACAGATCAGTCTGCGTAGAGGTAGACAAGTTATTGATGTGTTTTAGTATAAGTGCTGATTTATGGTTGAATTATGCAATTAACATCTGTATTGCCTATAGTGTATTTCTTCAGCTGAAACATAAGACATCAACTTTTGGCATGGATAAGTCAAGTTGTAATTTTATTTACTGCCATGTGTAAGGAAAATCTTTCTTCAGCACATCAAGCAAGAAGAGTAACTCTGAAGTGTTGTAATTGTGCATTTGACTAGACGTTATTTGGAGATCATTTGTATTGCCAGAGAGTTGGGCCTGCTTGTAATGCGTCGCCGACCTACAGAACGTGCTGGTGGAGCAGACATTGACCAACCTAAGAAGAGGGTAGCTCCAAATGGTAATAAATTGCCTGCTCCAATTCGTGAGGGAGAGGTACTGACTGATATAACCAAGAACCAATGGAAACTTGGCAGATCAATTGGTGTTGGAGGCTTTGGTGAAATTTATCTTGGTAAGTAGGCTTTAAGAACAAACACATTTTCATATGAAGTGGGGGTAATGTTATGGTCAGTTTTTCAAGATATTATTTTCAAAATGAAAGACTGAATGGCTGATGAGGATCAGGAGGGATTTTGTTAGCCATAAAGATTGGATTTTTTGGATCCAAAAAAGTATAATCAGAATTATTATGAATTCAAGAAATGGAGATTCTTGTATGGAATCATTCAAAAACCTAAAAACCTTATCTTTATATTCATAATATATATTTTCTCTGTTACTATTTGTAGTAAGTAATAAAGATCAATATATATTTACTCAATGAGATTCACAGCATTAATACTCAATGCAGCAAAATTTATACCTTCCAACAGCAAATTTAGCAACATTCCAAAGTTGGGCATGCTAGTCTGGAATTAAGGTTTTCAGTCATCTCCCATCTGATATAAGAAGCTTCATTAATGAAATGAAACTATGTAGATCTGCTCTAAAAAGGTATCTTCTTTCTAATTTATTTTATTCCATAGACAAATATTTTAATTGTAATAATAAATGATAGTGGTTTTATGCAAGGAAAATTTTTTAAATTATTGTATTCACAATAACTTAATTTTACATAGAATAATTAAAATTATATTCACTCTAAGCATTGTATAATTTTAATATATAGACTAGTACCAAATGATGTATGAAAGTTAAAGCCATAATTGTTATAAACCTAACAATAATTGTGACAATTGCTACTTATCAGCAAGTACTTATCAATTATTAATTATCATGTACTTTTTTTATTGACTCTTTCTGTATGCAGTGATTTCTGGAATCTTGTAAGGATCCATGGAATGTGAATGAATGAATGAATGAATGAATGAATGAATGAATGAGGTGAATGAATGAATGAATGAATGAATGAATGAATGGACAATTTAAATATTAATGATTTAAGGTTTGTGTATGGTCTAAAAAACATACTACACTTCTGTAAGGAAAGGAACCACATACTGCATATAATGCCACTTTGTGGCTGAGTTGCTATAACAGATAGTCCAGTGGGAACTGATATCATTATAAAGTGTATGCTGGTCTAGAATGACACTAGTAGTTTCAAGAAAAATTGGGTATGAAAATCTTTATTTTTCATTGTCTTATAGAGTATATTGAAAAATTAATTAATTTATTATTGTAGTGTCAAGTACTTCCGGTTTCAGGATGGCTGTATGATGGATTTCGTCATGTATATATACTTGATATATATTTAGTCAACTGGAGGGGTGATGTTGGGAGCCATTCCGTGGGACTTCTTTCTATGGTATTTGGACAAATGGTGTAGATAGATGGTGCACTTCCTTTCTTCTTGTATTATTTATGTTATCTGAGTGCAGCTTTTGCAGACTGACACCACTACAAACCCTTAAGGTTGCAATCTTGTGAGGTGTGATGCCATGGGGTTGGGTACATAGGTTCTTCAAAAGCAGTTGTATGTGTCTACAAAATAATATAATGTCACATTCCAGAAGGCTGGAATGTGACATTTGTTGCTATGAAGCACATCAGATTTTATAAAACAGGCTTTGAAATTGTTCATATTTACTGTGCACAAACTTGCAGCATCTTGATACATGAGGGAATTGTGTTAAGACTTTCTGTACTTGTAAAAAGAGTCATGATTTATAAAACAGACACTTACGTAAGGTCTGCATATTACAGAACAAAGTATCTGATGGAGATCATGTTTTACATTTTTTAAACTAGTTGGTGATGTATAACACAGGTCTTGAAATGTAAACACTGTATGTTAAGTGATTTCTCATTTTTATTATAGCATCCAGCAGTATTTACAAACGTGTCGGTTCAGATGCGCAGCATGTAGTTAAAGTAGAACCACATAAAAATGGAACCCTTTTTGTGGAAATAAACTGTTACATAAGAGTGGCAAAATCAAATATGAGTAAGTATTATTTATGTTTCTGAAGTTGCTTTACCTCTTAGTAGTCTGGATCTACAAGGGCTGAATGAAAATTAATGCCTCCATCTCAATAACTTTTGTTTTAATAGGGATATTTTAATCAATTAAACATGAAAATAATTCTTGAAATGAGCTCTTGTATTGCCTGTATTTACTTCTTCACATAATCACCTCCATTCTCCACGCACTTCTTCCAATGATGGACAAGTTTCTGAAAGCCATCATGAAAGAATGCCACACTTTTTTTCTTCGTCCAGGTCCTGACAATCCTTTCCATCTCTTCACTTGAGTCATAGAGATATCCAGGAATGTCTTCCTTCACGTTTGGAAAAAGGTGGGAGTTGCATGGCCCAAGTTTGGACTGTATGGTGGATGTGGTATGCTGGTGAGATCCAGCTTCTGAATTGCCTCCATGGTGGCTCACAAAGTGTGAGGCGTAGTGTTGTCATGTTACAGCAAAATGTTCTTGCACTTCCGAACCTTTCTTAATCATTGTTTCAAATGTTTGAGTGTTCAAATGTAACACTCTTGTGTTGATGGTGCTCCCAGGATCAAAGAAGTCCATGTGAATAAAACCATATGTGTCCCAAAAACTGTAGCCATGAGTTTTCCTGCCGAAGCCTGGGTTTTTAATTCTTCTTCACAGATGAGCCTTTGTGATGATGTTCCATGGACTGATGCTTGGTTTTGGGTTCATAGTGATGCACCCATGTTTTGTTGGCTGTCACAATCTTGTGAAGAAATTCCTCACCTTCCTTCTTATAGTGTGACAAAAGTTGCTGGCAAATTTCAACTCTCGAAGCTTTCATCTCCGCCATCAGCATGTGAGGAACCTGTCTTGCACGAACCTTCAGATATCGAAGAACATCAGTTATGTGATCCACATGCTCCTGTGAAATGCTAAGCTTGACAGCAATTGCCCTTGGAGTAGTCTGTCGATTGTCCTTAATGAGTTCATCAAACTTTTTCTTGTGAAACCCATTGGTTGCTGTCAAAGGTTGTCCACGTCATTGTTTATCACACAAATCGGCTCTTCCCTGTTTTCCAGCCTCACATTTTTTGGCCCAGCAACGTACAATGCTCACATCAACAAGTCATCACCATAAAAAACATGTATTCGTCAGTGAATTTCTATTAAAGAGACTCCTTCGGCAGTCAAAAATTCAATTACAGCACGTTTCTTTAATTGCACAGACAAGTGCTTAGTGCGGAATTTCATTTCACATACAGTACCAACACAACAGTTTAACACAGCAACTAGCCACCAACTGAGGTGAAAGAACAGATGCTGTAGAACATGTCACAACTTGTAACACATCATTGCTGCCGTCTGTTGGCGAGTTACAAAGTTGGAGGCATTACTTTTCATTCACCCTTTGTAAAACATACGCTCTTTCATAAAATAAAATGATAAAGTCGTTGGCTCTGTTTAATTAAGCACCATGCCATGAAGATGTATGGCAGAGTGGAGGTACAGATTCATGCATTCAGGCCCATGCCCCATATGCCTTACCTTACCATGAGAGGTAAAGGCCAGTAGTAACTGAATAGGCAGGTGGGTGGATATCAGAGCTGGTCTTGACACTGGAAAAGAGAAGTTGTGTTGGTTCTGCCAGTAGTCAAACCCCAGTGCATTACTACTAATTAACACCCATATTTAGAATCATGAAAAAATGTATTATATCTTGACATAAATGTCTTTAGGGCACTTTGTTAGTGTTGCAGCTCTGTCTACATTTTGTGTTCGTAAGTGAGTGCTGTCTCACAGAATTATATTCTGCTGTTCATGTTGATAGCAGAACAGAATTTTTGGTGTAACTTATCAGCTGTGACTGCTGAATATACGGTGCTGCAGTGAATGCTTTTCTATGAGACATTTTTAAAGATTAACAGTTGAAAGTGTCATAAATTTAGAGAAAAAAATTCGGTCGGTGAATGTTTCAACTTAACAGTTCATACACCTGTGGGAGACATGGAATTTCTTGACCAGTTGAGTGACTATCAGCTTCTCAGAGGTAAACTGCTGTACGGAGCTAGTTCTTTTCAGTAAGCATTATACATATCATTTTCACAGTATAAATTGTCAGTCAATGACATATCAGTTCAGCATGCATGCAGGGCTGTCAAGTCAGTACACAAAACCTCCAACTCCTCAATTTTTAAATCTCTGACTCTGACTCCTTCATAAAAGCTCAATATGTATTGATAATCTTTATGTTCTTCATCCCAGTTGGGGTTTTAATACAGGATTCTTTCTCAAAGTTTGTGATTGATCATTTCTTTGAGAAAAAATCCTGTATTAATAATTGTAAAGCTACCAAATTGGTAAATTGTATCGTAAGACATTTCATCACCACCACATGAATCGTCATGCTAATTTTTAGACTTATAGCATATATTTAAGTACAAGTCTAATGGTTATTGTAGCTTTTATATTAGATTTTATATCGAGGTCGGAGCTAGTAGATTTTTACTCACTCCGACTCCACCCAAAATTCCTTCCAACTCCGACTCCATGGCCCTGTGTGCCTGTATGAAATTTGGAGTTGTGTATTTAAATATTTTTCTTTTATTTTTCTTGTACTTGAATGGCAGGACAAACTACAGCTGTTTTAAAATTTGGTGAGTCTGTAAACTTTACAGCAGTGTGTAACTGGAACATGATTGTAGAGTAATGTAAAGGTAAAAAAGGTAAAGCAGTCCCATTACAGGCCTTAACAGGCCCACAGGGTTCCAGGAGGTCGAGGCTCCCAGATTTCTAGACAGTCGGCACATGAAGGTGGTAAGGTTGTCAGCCCTACGCACCGGCCGCGTTTACCCCCCAGGAAATATTCCTGGTACTCATTTCTGTTAGAGGCTGAGTCGACCCCAGGGCCATAGTGCGACCGACAGGATTATGCCAATGAAAAAATCCACTGACACCATCAGGAATCGAACCCGCGACCTGCTGGTTTGTAGCGCAGCGCCTCAACCAACTGCGCCACCGCGGCCCCCTGTAGAGTAATGTGTATTGTTTATTTCCAAACATACCACATACGCTTGTGTTACATCCATCAGGCAGTTAAAATGCAGGCTTCACTGGCCTGTTTAACCCATGGTATGATAGAACAGGTGAGACAACACCATTCTCCTTCCATATCCGTTTTTATACCACTTATCTGCCTGGTCGCATTTTGGTGTCAGCCTGTTTGCAAGGACGGTTTGTTTACATGCATATTAGTGATTTAGCTGAGACCAGATTTGAAGACAACTGCAATTTAGATATACATATTCCTTTTGTTCCTGCCTGTGTTTATGTGTCCATGTTTGACTGTTTGGTTTGTATTAAGAGGTACAGTCAAGTCAGGGAAAGAATGAACACATTCTCCCCCACCTCTCTGCAGAGCACCCACCTACCGTCTTGGTGCCTCCCCCAGTACCACCAGTTGTTGCTTGTATTGCAGCTTTTATTTCATCTACGGAGTCTCTGTCTGTGCATTCTCAGTAACTGGTGTTCTCAGATGGCAGGTACCCTTACATATACAGCAGGAGAGCTGACAGCTGTACTGACTCCTTCCGTGACTTGAGTATAGTTACACATTTGTGACTGTGAGGATTATGTTTATGACTCGTTCGTTGTCCAGAAGTTTTATTGAGAAATATTTGTAACTGTTCATATTGGACTGATCTTGAGATTCTTTGAGCCATGAAAGGAATTTTTTATGTAAGACACTAAGCTTTATATCTGGTGTTTCAGTTGATGAGTGGAAGAAGGCAAAGGGCTTGAGACATCTAGGAATATCTCCCTACATAGGATCTGGTTCACATGTTTACAGAGGAGAAAAGTATCGTTTTCTGGTTCTAGAGAGGTTTGGGCAGGATCTCGACAAATTGTTCCAACAGAATGGGAGAAGTTTCCCACTTAAGACTGTGCTTTACATAGGCATACAGGTTGTAAGTATATGTAAACCAAGTAATTTGCTGATACTGTGTAACTCTAATATGTGAAGTTATAAATGAGGGCTGGCAATAGTAGTAAATAAGGACACATGCATAATTATATCATGCTTTTAATTATCCGTACTGTACTTAATATCAACCACTTTATATTGTGATGTTCTGTGTTATACCACGGTATAGTCATGTAAGTGGGTACCATTGTGAGGGATGAAGTGAGGATGTATGTGCCTCCCAAGTGTTGATACCGTATACCACCTATCAGACTGTGTGGTGTCATAACCTTGAATGTTGTGGTATGAATCTTCAATGGTATAAAAACCTCTGATTGGCACGTATTGTCCATATGGTGCTAGTTATATACAGTCAGCATACTTCTCAACTTTTTCGTAGTTTCAGGTTGTGTGTATGGATGCATAGTCTCTATTGATTTTATCCGATTTTCACACTCTAACATATTTAAAGTCCATTTAGATCTTAATACTAAATTGCATGTTTGAAACAGATTTTTGTCTTTATACACCACTAACGTTTTCATACATGATTTGTTCATATACCAATTTAGCAAAAGTACATATTCCTTACCTAGGATTTGATTGCTTTTCATTTCAGTATCACAGTATGTAGTAATTAAAATGTTAGAGAAGGAATAACACTCAGATGAAGAAACTGACCCATTCACTAATGGATTTTACTTTAAAGTTGAAGATTGGCATTTCTTGTTTTGTGAACAAGGTGCCGTGTGGTGTACCTAATGCTCGGTGCTGGTACTGGACAGTATGCTTGTGACGTGTCTAAAGGTGTATTGAGCTGGCTGAAAATATGTCAGTAAATTTCAGTTGAAATATACTCCTTGTCATCAAGGAGCACATTGCAGATGTAGTTATGTATGACATGTAAAGGGTTAAAGTGTACTCACATATTTGAAATAAAGATTTGGAATGGGGATCAACCATTTCTCAAAATCTGTACTATCATACCTGGACATCACTGACACTCCCATGCCTACTGTATGTGTTGGCAGGGACACAGGATAGATGCCACAGGATGTTTGTGTGTTCTCTGTCTTGTCTGTGGTAGGAAACAGGCACAGAACTGTGGGACGTTACAATTTTAAGTGTATTGGATTATTGCTTACAGTATTCTACTCCAGATTCAAAGGTGGATGAATTTTATCCTGTAGGAAATTGGATATAATCTCCTATTGATGGTAACACTTGTACTGTTTACATGTACTGAATGCTCCACTGCCTCACGAATAGTTGTGCAGTACATCACATTATTACTGCAGATGTGGCATATGGAATCATACCCTTATTGCTGTTAATTTTGAAGGTTTATGTGAAATGTCTGTTGTGTGGTCAGTGTAACCACGTGCCTTTTGCATTGTACTCCTATGTAATCGGCACGCAAGAGTTCCGTCTAAAGTATTTACACTACTATGACGATGTCATGCGCATTATTGTATGATATCCTGTTGATTAAATTTTTTGTTTAGATAAATATGAAATTTGTTGAATCTGCATGTGATGAGTAGCATATTTTTATACCCTCGGAGAATCTGGTTTTGAGCAACGGATGCCAAAGACTGTAGTGAATCATTCACATTTTTATGTGAGTGTGATGTTTCAAATGATTAATATGAGCATTCAGTATGTACGAAACACTGCGTTACCATTTTGTGCATATTTGTAGAGGAAAATTCCTCATGTGTTGAACACTTGTCTTTTGTTCTTGCAGCTGGACACATTAGAATATATCCACAGCCATGGCTTCATCCATGCAGACATAAAAGGCTCAAATTTGTTTCTGGGGTATCGTAAGGGTACCGAGAATTTTGTGTACCTACTAGATTTTGGTCTAGCCTGCCGCTACATGGATCGGAATGGTGTTCATAAGGAGTACCGGTGTGACGAACGCAAGGCACATGATGGTACTTTAGAATATACGAGCAGGGACGCACACATAGGTGGTGAGTGCTAGATGCGTTGACTGTGAAGTGTGTATAAGAGTGTGGCATGCAGCTTTCGGAGTTCAGATTAAAGGGTCCACCCCATGATCATGAGTGTGTTGTACCTTGTGTAAAGGCATGAACCTAACTGTCAGGACCCACCCCCTATTTACATTTTCTCTATAACTGTGGGCTTGTGAAGGGCAGAGAGGAAATTTCCTTTCAAACGTCATTTTCGTGTGTGCTGCATACCAGCAAGTTGAGGAGGATACCCTAAGTGTAAGCATTAGCCAAATTTGTGGCAGGAGGTAGCAGTCGATGCTGGAGTACATTTGCAGGTCAATAATTATACAGCAAATATAAATGTGGGCTTAAATTGATTCATGAATGTGGAATGTGTGGTTGCATAACTTTGTAAGCAGGTGAAGGACTGAAACTAGAGCCATGTGCAAAGTAATTAATTATGGAACATTATTGATTTCTGCGGCCATCAGTTTGCTGTGATCAATATAAAAGTTTTAAACTTTGTCGTATCTATTTTGAAGTTTGTATGGAAGTTTGAAGTTTTTTGTATCCGTTTTCAATTTTCTCGTTCGACATGAGTCATTTATCCTTGTGTCGCAAGAAACCCCATAAGTACCTGTGGTGGGAAGGTCTGCAGAATAAAAAACAGACTTTTGTTTCTGTTTTATTTGGAAAGAATGTTGAGGTTGAATCCATTGGGACAGCCTGATGCAAAGGTTTTGTGCACTGCGCAATCAGATTTTGCCTTCATTTAATTGTTTGTTCTCTTTAGAGGATTCCAAAGCAGTATCCAGTAAGTTAGATTTCCACAGGTATGATGTGCTGCATCAGGCTTTGAATATTTCAGGGTATCACATGGTGTAAAATTGTGGTTTGCAGACTGTGGTCTGTAGGGCTCTTTGTACTGTGTATGGGAGACAGATATCTTCACTGATGTGGATTGTAACTTCAGAATTTATGAATGCATGATACTATGTCATGAAGAGAATTATTATGCTGCTGTAGTTGTATGGTACCATACACTGAATTTGCACTGCATGTAGTAACCTGTAGAGTAGAAGTTGCTATGCTTTGATTATTCTAAACAGGAGAACCAAAAAAATATAATAAAATTGTATTTCACAGACCAAATAAGTCATAATGAATTTAATTTCGAACCAATGAATATATTTCAATTGTTTTATGCGTCATTGTGTTGCGTTAGATTTTCATTTGGTTCTGGATGAATATAGACATGATACACCACATTTAATTTGTATTACACTGCATATGAATTTTGTTGGCTTGGTAACAGAATTAGGAATTCTCCAAAGCAGCAAACACTGGTGTAGAGAAGTGTATGGATGTAATATATAACGTGCCTGTGTGTTGTAGCGCATTCTAGACGTGGGGACCTAGAAATCCTTGGCTACAACATGCTTCAGTGGCTGTGTGGCGTGTTGCCATGGGAAAACAGCAAAGGTGATCCGGAGTATGTACATCGTCAAAAGGAAAACTTCATGCGTAACATTCCTATGCACATGCGCCGGTGCTTTTCTAATTCAGAACCACCAGGTGAGGTTAACTACAAATAGTTCATTGTGAAATTATTGTACACTTACGATTCAGTGTTCGTACCTCATTAACTTCCCTGAGAATGACGGTGCATTTTAAAGTTTGGGAAGTATTGTACTGGTACTAGTTTTTTTTCTTTGCTGAAATGTGTATAGTGGTGGTCAAGTTAGTTTTCTTAATAGTCAGATTTTTTGTATCATTATTAAAGCATTAGTGCTTTTAATATCAGACTTTCTTGGGTTGAGAATGTTCTTATGATTTGGCTCTTCGTGTGGGTAAAAGTGACAAGCAAGCTGGCTCAATCTGTAGTGCTTTTGACACGTAACTCAGTGGTACCTGGTTTGATTCTTCAGTGGGAGACCAGATAACTTGAGTGAGGTTTTCATCAGCTCTTCCAGTAAAATTCGGGCATAATACCATGACCATTTGCTCCCAGTTCCTTTCAGTTTAAACGAATGTAGTCAGCCTGTTATATTGTTCAGTGTAACATAACCAATGCAGTGATAGGGCATTGTTCAATAACACATGATGCATGTATCCAGATAAAAACATTCACATTATGAAAACTATAGAGCCTGTGTACAAAGAATAACTAACTAACTAACTAACTCCATGGAGCAGAGGCCTTCTTGAGAAGCTAACAGTTTCTCAGCTAGTCAAGAAATTCCCCGCATTTTATGGAACCCGAAGGTTCATTACCGCATTCACAAGAGCCCTCTGCCTGTCCCTATCCCGAGCCAGATCAATCCAGTTCATGTCCTCCCATCCCACTGCCCGAATATCCATCTTAATATTATCCTCCCATCTACGCCTGGGTCTCCCAAGTGGTCGCCTTCCCTCTGGTCTCCCCACCAAAATCTGGTACGCACCTCTCTCCTCCCCCATACGTGCCACATGCCCCGCCCATCTCAGTCTTCTCGATTTGATTACCCGAATAATATTTGGTGATGAGTGTACAAAGAATAATATCCTTAAAGTAATAAGAAAAGAGGAAATAGCTTCAAATTGATTCATTAATATGCTTTCTGTCACACTGTTCATTTCTCTGCAGACACTGAACAGTAAATAGCAACAGTAAGTGACGTTTTGTGTATGCATTATGTAATAAGATACAGTATTTTTTAATGTATTGTTTGTTATATGACTGTAAGTAGGAAGTTACAGAATAAAGACACAATGGTGTTCTGGTTTCTCATGTGGAGATGTGTCTTGCGAACAGAATTTGTTCTGACTGGTGAACGGTGTCAACATTTGTTGACACCTAATCTGCTGTTTCAGCTGTGTTGATCCAATACCTCAAGTACGTGGCTAGTCTCGGCTTTGAAACAGGACCATGCTACACTCATTGCAGAGAACTGCTGAGACGCAGTATTGAAGATTCCGGTTGTGTGGATGACGGAAAGCTGGTATTTGGAGCAAGTCCACTTACAGGGATGATTAAGAACAAGAAGGTAAAATACAGACTTTGCATGGAAAGGAAGAGTATTATGTGAATTGTGTTTGGCAGAGTTGAACCGTTGGTGTAACATTACGAGTGTGTTCCAAGCAATAAGCTGGATGTTTTATGTTGCACGTGGACTATTCTTGAGATATGTAGCATTGTAACAAGCCATAACTGTCTGTTTGGCAGACTGTGAACCTGTTACCTTGCATCAGTTTAATGCACAATTCCTATTCATGTAGCCAACTGCATGGACTCTTTTTAAGAGTTTATGGTTGCTCAGCTACTCAAGACATATAGAACCGAAAGGTCCATTACCATGATTACAAGAGCCTACGATCTCTGCTTATTGTCAGACAGACATATTCATTCTTCTCTTTCACATCCCATTTCTTGAAGATCTTTTTTAATAATGTCTTCCATGAACACCTAGGGTTTTGTGTAAATTATGCAGTTCTGCATATTGAGCCCAACCACCTATAATTCACTCTTATGATGGAGTGTGTTATTACATAATTTATAAAAGTGTTAACCTTGTTGACTATAGAGTTTGTATATAAAACATTTTTGTTTCCAGTACACAAAGTGAGGATTTTTTAATACAAAAGTCAATCGGCCATCTGTTGTGTCAGTCATGGGCTGAAAGTATCAGATTATGCTTGGATTTTGTTGAGAAATTTCAGTACTGAAAGTCATCAAACTGCAATTAAAGTTCAGATTTGAAGATTTAATGTAAAAATCTGTTATAGATTATTCAGGTTGCTTAAAATGTTACATGTGTGATATGTGGTCCGGGTCTCTACGTTTATGAACATGCATTCAGGACCTTGTCTTAACAACAACAACAACAACAACAACAACAATAACAACAACTAACAAGAAACTACAAGAAATATATTTTGAAGCAGCCAAACATCGACAAGATGTGTAGAAGATGTGGAAAAGAACCAGAGAGAATCCAGCACATTACTGCAGGTTGTGAACAGCTAACACCTACCGAGTACATAAAAAGACATGATGGAGTAGCGAAAGTTATACACCAGAAACTGGCAGAAGCAGCTGAACTAATTGAAGACAAATGCCCATACTGTAAGTACAAACCAGCACACATGCTGGAGAATGACAACTTCAAACTGTACTGGAATCGCAGCATTATTATGGACAAAACAATACCTTCCAACCGACCTGACATAACTTTCATGAACAAGAAAACAAAAAATACCTTCCTAATAGACATAGCTACTCCAGATACACACAGTCTCACCAAAACAACACCCAAACACATATATACAGATGCAAACAGTGGTAATTCTTGGCACATGTTCAATTGTAAGAAATTTCCTAAATTACACACAAGACCACCGAGCTTAATCCTGCTGATGAAATATCCCAGGATAGGTGAATATTTCCCAGCTAAAGCTGAGAAGTGAAAAATTCGGATAATAATAATAATATAACAGAAACAACAATAATAATTATTATTATCATCATCATTATTACCATTATTATGATGAAATTAGACAGTGAACTCTGGTATGAGCCTGTACCAAAGTCAATAGAAACAAGTCAAGAGGGCAAGGCAATCATATTATGGAATCAACAAGTGCAAACAAACAGACCCATCCCCAACAATAAACCGGACACCACAATCCAGGAAAATTAAGAAGGAACATGTATGATAATTGATGTAGCAATCCCGGGAGACAGAAATGTGATAAAGAAAGAAGCCAAGAAGATTCTAAAATATAAAGAACTTACAATAGAAATACAGCGCGTGTGGAGTGTAAAAACAAATGTGACGCCAATAATAACGGGCGACTGGAACCATTTCAGAATCCTTCAGAAAATACTTGGGCAGCATACCGGGAAAGCACGATATCAAGGAACTACAGACAACAGCTATATTGGGCACAGCACACATAGTTCAGAAAGTGCTAATGTAGAAGCACAAAAGAGTTTAATATTGAAGACAGGGTGATGTGCCCCATTAACAGTATGCGCAGAATAGGCGCAACACTGTATACCCTAGAAACATGGTTTATTTCAGGTATGTAAGTGTGAATACCCTGCATGCAGGGGATAATGTAATAATAATAATAATAATAATAATAATAATAATAATAATAATAATAATAATAATAATAATAATAATAATAATAATAATAATAATATCATTGTTTTATTTCTAATTCAAGGTAAAAATGAAACACAACATTTGCAAAGAGTTTGCTTTGCAGAGTCATATTTTTGAGTCAGTAACTACAATCACATGTAAATATTATACATTTCCGTGCAACGGTGTGCAGTACGTGTATTTTACCAGCAAGTTGCACTAGTTAATATGTACAAGACTGTTACTCCAACATGTTTCTGTTATTGAGCATAGCCATCTTCCAGAAGTATCAGTTCACAAAGGTAGTGTCAGGCATTAAAACATACCATTCTCATTGGTGAATAGTAAGCAGTACATATAAAGGAACTTAATTATATTATCAGTTCTGATATTAATAAATATGGAGGTTCAAAATTATTATGCGACATTTATGTTGGTTCGGATTATGAATAGTTTTCATCCAAAGATCTAGAAGTAATAAAATATTTTTCGTGTCCAATTGAATGATAAATGTGAAAAGTGGAGTTGAATTTAAATTTTAAAAGGTTAAAAGAACCATACAAATCTTTATATGAACCTTTAAACAGAATATAAAGGAGGATGAACATAGATTAATACTCTGTATGTCACCATTGATGTATCCAGGTTGAACACACACTTGTACATTCACATGTATCCTCTCAGATTGTTCATGTACATAACCCACTCATTGTCAAAGTTGTAAATTTCTGAGACTAACTAACTGATCACTTTGTTGCAGCAAGGAGATAAACGCAGAGCAACAGAGGAACCTGAAAATATAGGGGAACTGAAGCCTAAGAAAAGAAATCGCAATACTCCACGCCAACCCTGTGTGGCCCACAACTTCAATAGGTGCGTAAAGTGGTCAAACATGAAGCGTATCTTTCATAGTGAAACACAAGATAATGGAGTTGAAATTTTGGGCGTCATTTGGCAGAAGTTGGTGTTTTTACTGCTGAAGCATTTAACTGAGTTTCATTTGAGTGGCTGTTTTTAATTTTTGAAAGTATGGTAACAGCATTTATTGAATACCCTGTAACATATCCCATGTCTTCCGTAAAGTACAGTGGATGTACTTGAGAAATATTAATTTAGCTCTGTTTAATGACTTATTATCTTGCATGTAATATTACAGCATATGTTAACGTTGTACTGGTGGTTCTGAAATGTTGTTGGTCTGCCGGTGTATCTTTGACATCCTGATCATTGTGTCAGTTACCTTTATGTTACAGTTTGCACAGACACACTGTACGTATGCAGGTCAAACCATTTGACTTAGGTGTGGGTCATGATACAGTATTTCGTTTAGTGGGCAGGCACATGCAACAGAGTGGACACAGGGATGGAGCAAGGAAATGAAACCATACAATTATGTACAGCTGGCGA
Source organism: Coptotermes formosanus (assembly GCA_013340265.1). NCBI lineage: Eukaryota > Metazoa > Arthropoda > Insecta > Blattodea > Rhinotermitidae > Coptotermes > Coptotermes formosanus. Next base: position 2,814,657 of record BLKM01000588.1, on the reverse strand, counting down.
TTCATTTAGAGTAAACATGATCAGTAATTGCTTAATATGATAAATACAGTAAAACTCTTGTTAAGACGTCCCTGGTTAAAATGTTTTCCCGCATAAGACATAGGATAAAAAACCACCAAAATTCTCCCATTTGAGTAACATTACACGTTACACTTTCAATATATCTCCACATAAGAAAATTCCCTGCCTAGAAAGTAACAAAAGTTGACAACAAACAATTTTTTTGCCCATTTAATACACTTTTTGTATCAAAATCTTAAACAATTTCCCCAAGTTTCCATTCGTTCTGTCTCCAACATACAGCATTCAGTTGGCGTGATCTGTTCACATATGTTAATCTCCAAGGTCATTTCTACGAGTCTCACATAGCAGAATGACACAGCCTCGGTGTGGGGGTGTTGTGTTTCTCCCGTGATGCAGAGCCTGTGGTCAGTGAGTCCCCACTACGTGGTCTGGGGGGGGGGGGGGGGGGGTGTTGCAGTGCATGATGTTAACCTATACTGGCTGTTCTGTGACCTGCATGAGCCTTCATTTTGCAATGCTGGCATGTGGAAGCTGACTTGCCGCTTCAACTCATGAGGCAGTAGGAGGGAACTCAGGCAGCCAATAACATTTGAAGAAGTTCACATGCTCTAACTGAAGCCACCCAGAATTCCACCTTGCTGGGGAGATGTCAGTTTGACGCCAGGTGCGTGGGTGCTGGCACGTGACAACTGTTTAAACATAATTTCTCAGCAGTAATATAAATGCGTTGTGGTGTAGCATGATTGTGAAACATTTGTGGTGACTGTGTGCAGATGAGTTACATTAGCAAATCTATAAAATAAATTCAAGATGCTGCAGAGTTAGTGAAAGTGACTGCAAGTAATGACCACCCATTATGGTCTACCTAATAGCAACCATATGGAATCTGATAATGTATACTGAAGACAACCCACCCTTGACAAATACTTCAAGGAAAAGTAAACATCTGGAATGACATGTAAACTTGTGGATGAGAAGTCAGTGACAGTATAGTTAAAGATGTAAATGTAACCGTTAATGAAATGTTACAGACAGAATGGTTAAATGGTCCGATACAAGTGAGAATGTGTTAAAGACAGCTGCAAATTGTACAAGTTTAGCATACATATGTAATAAGTTCACAAAAAAATTAAAAACTAGAATTTTTTGGTTCTACCATTTTAAGGCATTTCCCACTTCAGTCAGATTTTCTTTGAATTTTCAAAAATGTCTTAAGAAGGTGTTACTGTAATAGAGTTTAAGTAGAACTTAATATAACTGTATTATATTTACAGAAGCAAAAGATGTTCATCATCCTACAATATATCACTTTTGTCTGATATTATGTGACATTCAAAATGAAAAAATTAATGGTAAAAAAAGGGGACATGCATTGATGTGTGACCATGAACACACAATCATTAGGGATCATGTGAGCCAAGTACATATTATGTGAGATATTGCATAGATGATTTTAATGTAAGGAGATGTAGGCCTAGGTTTTCAACCATTTCTGCATATTTGCTCATATATTGTAGACATCACATTTTTTCCCCCTGGACAGATGGCTCTAAGTAATTAGCACATATGATTTGCTTGTGTGTAATCACATGTTAATCAAATTCCACACCAGTCATTTCAGTCCATGTAGCAAGCCTCTAGCTTGTATGTGCTAATTATATCTGTTGCACATTTTTCTCCTCCATCTTATAATATTTGATCAGCACATGTTTTCCTTTTGTCTGTGGTTACATGTTGATCATATCACAGTGATTATTTCAGTGCACTGACCAACCATGCTTTACCATATGATGGTTAATTTTGTATCTGTTGGTAAATGAATGTGTTACAGTAATCTTAACACATTAGCTGGCAGCAAAATGGCTGATGAGTCCTTGCTAATGAGAAGGTTTTTCCAGTCTTGTGATGGGAAACAGTCCTTTTGTTGACATTCATTGATGAAGTGAAATGATTATATGTATCTAGTAGTGAGCAACAGAAACAATGAGATGTAGTGACATCAGTCAGTTATGACATGTGTATGATATAAATGTAATTTGAAATGCAAATGTAAACTTCTATATGTGTGAACTTGTAATAGCTCTTTCTATCATTCGTTTGTACCCCCGAAAGTGCGAAGAGAGTGCTGGACATGCAAGGGTAACAGTGTATGTTTGCCTGTCACTAAGTTTTATCTGATAATATGTAAAATGTTGATAGAAATACAACTGTATATGTTCTAAGTCATTTTGTTACAGCCCATGTCCCAGCTTTTACTTGTGTTCCATATTGAATGAAAGACATGAATTTCATCCACCCAACTGTGGAAGGAAGCATTAATTTAAATTTATATCATATATTTATAAAGCTACGTTTCCCTGTGTGTTTAAATGTCAAGCCATTTCAGCATGAATCTGAAATGTTGTATTCTACTTCTGTGCCTCATTTGCCACATGCTATATAATACACTATGTTGTATTTGTCTATTGCAGGAAAACTCGGAACGCGCCAACTTCTCCAGTACTGCGATCACATCAGCAGTTTAGATGGGAAGAAATTATACCTGGCAATCCAGAAAAGCAGGCAAAGAGACCTCAACCACAGAAGCAAAAGCCATCTCCTGATATTCCAGCCAAGCCTGAACGTGTAGTGTCCACACGTCGGCGATCAAAACATGTGAAATTTGCTTTACCTTTACCAGAAGTGCCAGAACCAACTAAACTTCAGCAGCAAACAGCTGATTCATTCTCATTCAGTAACCCCACACCTGCCATGTTGGAGGTAATATCAAGAATGAGACAGAAGGCATCAACACCTGCAAACACAGGAGGCAAGAAAGTGAAGACTGAGAGGTGAGATGGTCCAAAAAAATAAAATATTCTGAGGCAATCAGCCACATTATAATTGGGTTAAGTAATGAGACTGCATTTATTACAAACAAATGAATGAGTATATTTAGAAGTTTTTATTACAGACTTTCAATATAATCATCCCCAACTCCACACAATGCTGAGATCATTTATACGGGTCCTAGAAAGCATGCTTGAAGTCCTGCAAGGAAACCACTCTCAGCTGCTCAGTCAAAACCCGTTGGATGTCACTAATGTCACTGAAACACTGTCCTTTTAGTGCCAGTTTCACCTCAGGAAGGTAAAAAAGTCTGCCGGTGCCAACTCTGGGGAGTAGGGGGGATGCTGGATCACACAGATCAATTTGGAAGCAAGAAACTGCTTCAGAGTGCGGCACAAACCTCGAAAAAAATCTCTGTTCTCTGCACATCTCTTTCCAAAATTTGCCTGGCCTGTTCCGTTCCAACTCCAAGACATTCAACGAGTAGCCTGGTGGTTATTCACCTGTCCTGCATCACAGTGGCACAAACTTTCTCCACATTTTCATTGAAACAAGCGGAAACTGGCCATCCTGGACGAGGATCATCCTCCAGTGAATCGCTGCCTTCTTGAAATTGTGCAGACCATCAGAAGACTTGTGCACAACTCAGACAGTCATCACCATACAAATTTTTCAGGTCTTGGTACACTTCCATGGCAATGTTCACCGATTGAAATTGAAATTTAATCACGGCACATTGCTCCATGTTGAAAATTTTGACCCACGACCCAAACACATGCTTACTTCGATGGCGATAAATGACAACTACTGATGCTACAGAGACAAGCTTGTGCTCATTGGAAAGAGCATATGCTAGTGGTCAAAACCATACTGTATTTTCCTGATGTGTTTGCAGGGTGCTCAGAAAAAGAAATCGGTCTCATTATTTAATGGACAGACCATGTATAGGAAGCTTTCTCTGTGTCCATAATGCTGTCTTTTAGGTCAACCATAATGTGGCTGATTGCCCAAGAAGATTTAAATGCAGTTATTTTCTCTCTGAAAGCTTCAAATATGTTGTTTTGTCTCCTATTTTGAAAGTGAACTAGCAAGCCGTGTGGATTGATCGACTTCCTGAGACTCACTTCCCCTGCATGGGCAGTTCCTCAGAGAGGGCTACCAGTACTGCCATTGTGTTTACTTTGCACAATCAGTCATGGCAAACATCACAAGCCTTCTGGCAGTAAAAATGTGATGATGGTGTAGTATGGAATTGTTGGTAAGATTTCGTACCTTTCCGCATCTCAAGCTGTCGTTTCCCGAGATCACCCTTCTGTTGATGCACTCTTGAAGGATACTATGAAATGACAGTTTCACTGAATATGTGCACATGAATATGAAAATTGCATGAAAGGCAGCTCAATAGAATAGACAGTGCTCCCATGTAGTGATAACTTTTCATCAGTTAGAGTTGTGTCTGTTGTACCAACTCATGCAGAGCTGCCTCTTGACTGCTTCATAATGATGGACTGTTCCCAACAGTCAGTGCCACATACATCCTGGTAACTGCAAGAATGAGTTGCCACAAAGAAACAGAATAATGAAGGAATTTAAACTCACAGTTTTATACTTAGGTGGGAGATATGAGAACCTTACAGATTTTTCACCAGCTGTTCGGTGCAAATAGGTTCAGTAAATCTTTTGTAATTTTTTAGCATAACCCCAGATCTGCCATACACAGTACATCTTTCTAACACATGCAGATGACTTGTTGCGCCTACAGCTGCACACAGCAGGGTCTGGATGTTTTCCACACTTTTAAGGTTTGCGCTTATGTCACCCTTTGTGCGTGTGTGTGTGGAGGCGCGCGCGCACACTTTCGGCCACAGTTGCTCTTTTGTGCAGCCCTTATGTTCATGCATTTAGCAGCCCTGCACTCTGAACAAAGTACAGCATCCTGCTAGCAGAGATTTCCTCTAAAATCACCTGGTTTCATAAAGCGTCAACCAAGGTGCCTGGATCTGAATGCAGCCAAAGCCTCACAGCTACAAAGAATTTGTGAGACCGTTTCAGATGCTTGTTTGCATCGATCACACTTGGAACTGGTTAGCAGCCCCAGTTTTTGTAGGTGTCCTTTTAGGTGACAATGTTGTGATAGCAGACCCATCATTGTTTGTAACTGGCTTGTGCTGAAGTTGAGTAATTCTCCAGCTCTTTTAGCAGTGGGTCTTTTAAGAAAGACCTTAGCTTGCTTTTGTCCATGAATGTACTGTCAGTACTCCTCATGTTTCTTATTTGTCCAGCCCATGATCACTTCCTTGGCAACCTTTGCAGATGTGCCCAGGACAGGCTCAGGTCCTGTAAGTGGGCATAAGGAGCCTTTGGTAACCCTACATGTAACGCACCTTTGTTAGAACAATTCACAATTTACTTGTAATTGTTATGTTTGCTGGCTGTCATTGCTAAGTAGCCACTCTGTGTGCATTTACCAGATATGCATTGTGTCTTTCTACAGCCGGTGCAGTAGTTCTGTGAAGTCACCGTACGAATATCCAGTGACACCTGCTATGGAACAGGTGATGAGACGAAGAGAGGAACTGCAGCAGCAAGAGGCTTGCTATAGTGGTTCAAAATTGGACAGTTTCTGTAATGACGTGGGCTCATCTTCTAATGAGAAGGACTTTGTGAGGGTTGCAAGATCTAGTGTCAGGAACAAACAGCTGCATAAAGTACCTACAAAATTAGTTCGAGCAAAAGCAAAGAACAGATCTGGGGTTGTTAGGATGACCAGCGTGAGCAAAGGTGAGTGGTGGGTGCGCTTATGGTCACATTCCCTACAGAAATGCATCCATTGTCTGTGTTTTTCTGTGACTTGTTCGTAGATAAAAGGCCTGGCATATTCTCATATGCAGGGGTTGACAATTTTTTTTCAACACTTATTCAGCAACACACAGATTTGTTCCATCCCTTGCTGTAAGGTTTTGTAAAGAATGCCTGATGAGGATCGTTTCCATTTGAAACATGTAGCATTAAAAGAAATAACAAAGTGTTGTGTTAGATAGAATAGTGGGTATATATGTGATTGGCTGGACACAACAGGGTGAATACCATTAATTTGATTTCACTGGGTTATTGTTTCCTGACTGCAGTCTTTTCATCTCCAAGGGTTCCGGTGACCAAGGAGAGTTCTTCTTGCACCCCTCACCTGTAGGAGATGAAAGCACTGTGTTCCTTGAAAACACCAGGAAACACTATCCCAGTGACACATTGTCAGATCCCAGAAGACTTGAATCTTTAACACAAGTGCAGTGGAAACTCATGTCTCCACATATGTACTGATCATTGCCACTGAAGTCCGCAGCATTTGTTGGCCTAGCAAATTATATTTATCAGTAAACTTCCAACATCACCTGGGTTTGTTATATTTTTCTCCCATTATTTAAACTTAAGAATTTTCCCATCAGTTGTTAGTGATTAATGCATTTGAATATAATCAGCAGCTGTGGAACACATTCAGTTTCATTGTTGTTAGGCGTGTTGTGTAATACTAGTAGAATCCATGTGGTATAGGCATTTTGAGACCTTTTGTGGTAATTCTTGACTAAAATAATGTGTTTATTTGAACTTTAGTTCTAGATGTACACCCTCAGAACAAAGGTATGTTTGCATATGAGGTAATGTAGTCCATTTCCTTTTATTATTTGGTCGTATGCTTTTAATTAGTTCTGTATGTATTTCTTCTTTCAGTGGAGATTAGCTGGGTATGTTACTTACTGTCTGCATGTTGCTTGTAGTGATTAACTAATCTGTCTTTTTTTGTCTCTCATGGCCTATGTGTGCTCCTGAAGTGTTAATATTTTTGAGTGACTGAATCCAGGTTGAATTGCCTACCTGTGCCATCGCTACTCAATGCACCAACTCAGGAATGAGACTGTAGCAGTGTGACATCCAGTGACTGTGATAGAACTGTTGACTTCATGAACATTGTGCAGTTTAGTGCTTTTTTGTGCAAGATTTCTGCAAAAATAACTTGTTTTGTTTTCAGTTACAGTTGTCTTTGAAACTGGAGTGTTGGTGTGGTATGTTAGCCATTCATATGATTATGGGAGTGTAAAGACCAGACTTGATGAAAATTGCTAGATCTGCTGTGGAAGAGTGCAAGTGCTGTACTGATGTATAGCTGATATATTTTTGTAATAAAAGTGTTCCATATTAGTGGTTCTCTTGTGATGCTTATTTCCCTGCTCATTTCAAGCCTTCCTCAGCATCCATTCTTTACATTTATCCTTGTTGTGACAAATGATGCACAGAAGAGGGTCCTTGTATGTGGCAGTGGGTGTTATGAGCAGTTCAGTAGTTACTTTCAAATGAGCGGACATCTAAATATATAACTGTTGATAGCGGATTGTAGTGGCATGTTCCTTGTCCAGTGCTGTAGGACAGATGAACTCATAACTCTTATGTTTTGTCCAGCAGGTGGGCGGAGAAAATTAACTGCTGCTGTGGTCCACAAGAAGACTGGACTGAGTCGTGGAGCATTACCTAGCTTATGCCTTCGGACTCTGAGGAACAACACACTGCGGGGATGAAGTTTTGATTGTGCAGGTTGTGAAAGTTGAGTATCTACCAATCTGGAAAACTGAGGCAACACACTTCGTGAAGATCGTCCTGCCTTGATGTTGTTCGTGGATATCACTGCTCATTGAAACTGTCAGTTTAACTGTGTACTCATGTCACGTGCTAAACTTGACTCACCTATGGAACTAGATATATGTGCATCATATTGTAACGCATTTGACTCAGTTTTATGTACGTTTTATAGTTAATTATGACATTTCATATGTGATATAAAATTATACAATGTTGTGCGTTTTTGTACAGCTGTACCATTGTCAGGTGTGTTTGCATAGTTACTGCATCAGTAAAATTAATGGATTTAAAACTTAATCATAAGTGAGAGAAGGCTGTATTCTTAACTTAGTGTCATCTATTATTATATTTGGTTCCTATTAATATGTGTTGGGTGTACACATGTTGATCTGACACCGGGAAGTTTACAGGGTTGTCATACCATGCAAAACAACATTGAGACACTGATATTGCAGATGTCTCCTCTATTTGTAATGTTTTACGTACACTAAGCTTTAAATCTGTTAATTTTAATGTTAACTTAAAACCTTTAATAAGTGATAGTTGTATATCTCATTGCTAAGAGAGTAACTATACATGCATGCCTGAGGTTGGTGCATCCATAGCGAAACAAGCTTGAAGATGGTATGCTCATACCGAAACATGCAGCATTGTGCAGTGTCATGTTATATGAGAAAGGTTGTAACTGATTGAAATATACGGAAAATTGAATTTTGTCATTTTTATTTATTGAGAAAAATTTATAGTGCATAGCAGTTCTTTGAAACTCCAATACATGGACAAGGTTTTATAGAATGCCCTATTAATAAGTAATTTGATACAAATGGACAGCAGCTAAGGAGAGTCATCGAACCAGGAAGAAGTGTTGGCTACAGGCTTGCATAGTATGACTGTCTTCTGCACCTTTCTGTTTTATTTGACTGCATCAGTTATTCATTGTCATGGTGTGCCTGCAGCATGGCAGCACCAGCTTAATTTCATTTGTGTCTGTTGCAGGGACATAAAGAAAGTTAATCTGGAATACATTCATACTTACTAGGTAGTTGTAGCTGTACTTGATGTTCGTAGTGAATGTGTTTGTATTGTATGTTTTGTGAATGTGTTGTGTGAGTCTGACAAAAATCTGTTACAAAGTTAACTATATTTTTTATTAACATTGTTGTGTTCATTAGGTTTTTTTTTGTTTTTGTTGTATTTGGTTTGAGTTAAAATATTAAAAAGGTGTTTTGTGGGGTCTGCTAATTAGATCCCTGGTCCATTGTGTGAGGATGTGTTGCAAGCATTTGGCTATTGTTTTGACCTATCTGTACGTCCAGTATAAAGTGTCTGAGAATTTTTGTGCCTTTTATTAAAAGTGAACCAATACTGGAAATAGTTTGCCTAGACTCCTACCAGTGAATAATGATGCACATTGCTTGCTCTACATTTCTCTGTTGAATGTGATCATGGACCTGACTGTATATTGATGTGGAGAGGAAGACAGGATCGTTGTGCATGCATCCATTATGTTTGAATCTTATCCTACTGAAAAGATGAGTTGCTGAAGGCCCTAGTTAAAATATTTCATACAATGGTCTCTGTTTTCTTTGCCTTGTCTCCACTTTTCAGTATATTTTATTGTGCAAATTTGTCGATTTTTTTATATAGTGGCCATACTGTGCTCATTTTTTTGCCTCTGCTAAGTCACTGTTGAGATATGTCACATATGGGCAGGGTGCAGTAATTTCTGAAAGGTAAGGAATGTTCCTTGCAGAGTTTATAACTGAAGGTACAGAATGCTTTAAATGCTGGAGGCTGTTGGGATACTTGCATTGTTTTTGGCTTAAATGAAGTAAAGTTTGTTTTCATGTCAGTGCATTAAATGTTTCAGTGTTGTCTGTGTTTGATTCAAGTTGTAAGTACAAGGTCCCACTATTTAATAGTACACTTAAATGAAAATGTCTAATGCCACAAGTCTGAGTTTGAGTCAAAGACTGGAAAATACTGCTCAAGATCCAAGTATAACTGTTCATTACATGAATTAAAGTGAGTTTCATGTGAAGTTGCAGTTTGTGTAGGACAGTAATAAACTGTTGCAAAGGGAAGGACTGAATATATTCCTGTTGGTAGGCAATTACTATGCACATCACAATATGTAAGTTCACTTTATGTGTGACTTATGAAGGACTGAGACTATGAATGGGTTGTAAATGATCCTGTATGCAGAAATGATCTTCATTTTGCTTTTCACTTGATTTATGTGCCACAGAAACTTGATTGCCTCCTTTGTGGTCAGGGTTTGATGCCAAACATTGAACGGTGTGCTGTTAGCTTCACAGTAACCTACTGTGTATAACGTACAAAATAAAAAATACAAAGGCAGTGAACGTCAGATATGATCCAGTGTTTTTCAGTTTTGAAATAAAGTATGAGGAAACTGTAGGTTGGATATGTGGGGAGATAGGGTTCTATTCCCAGCATGGCTGAGACTTTTCTTTTCACAGTCCAGGTGGAGTGTGGAGAATACTGAGCATCCCTTATAAGGGTATAAGGGGCAAAGTAGCTGGAGTGTGAAGCTGACCACACACCTCAGTTTAGTACCAAGGCTGATGATGCTTCAAGCTGCATCTCCATTCTTTACTTTTTTATGGCATGGTGCTTAATTAAGCACAGGGACAGTTTTGCCATTATCTTTCTAAATATAAATAAATTACAGAATGGTCTTTAAAGTAAATGGGTAATGTAAAATGGCTATATCACTTAAATGGAACGGTATAGTGCTACAATTCAGGCACCATTTTAAAGCCCATGTACTCCCATTTAGAGTCAGATTTCAACTTATGTCCCAGCATTGACACACAGTTCTGCAACTTGGAAGATACAGACTCACTACATTTCTTAAGCAGTAAAGACAAACAGCACCATAAGTGTCTCTGATTTTTGTTTCAGTTCATCTTGTGTTCCTGGTTTTGACCAGTGTACTTTGACTTTGGCCCACACCCACAAAAAAAAAAGAACATGGGACTTCACAGAAGTCATTCCATTGGTCCCCTGGATTTACTTTGCAAGTACCCTCTACTTCTGCTTGCATTGAGTTATGAAACAAGCTGTAAAAGTTTAAAAGCCTTTTCTCCCCCTTTCAAATACTAATACCGTCATCCGGTTATCCAGTACATTCACTGCGGTCTGTCTGATACTATGCACCCTCAGATGCAGTATCAGTACTGAGACCCAGCTGGAATTGGATTATAACTGGTGTGCTAATTCCTGTTCAGTTCAAGCATAGGCTGCTATTTAATCCCCATAGTCTAATATAACGCAGCCAGGTAATTAAGTTCGGGGTACTGTATTTACACAACAGATGACTTAACCTTACAGATGAAAGACAGATGATCCTTGAGCTACTGTGTGAGGAGGAGATTTATTAGAATTTACCATTGACAGGATTGGTGCTAAGTCTGCAACTTACATACATAATAGTTCCTTCACATTCCGTGGGTTTGAAAGTTGACTATATAGGATGTGGAGCAAGTCATACAGTACATGACAAGAAATGTAACCATAAATCCTGAAAATCATGAGACTTCAGTTGTGGCCATGGACACTGCTTTATAGGATGAGATACATTACAGTCTGGTAGAAAAATATTACGTGGAGAGTGGTTGCTGTCTCCATCTTGACTGTAGTAGAGCACTCATAATTTGAAGGCTGCAGATTCCTCAGAAAAGTAAATTTCATCCAGACTACATGGTATCACATGCCAGAGGCCAGTATCCTTCATATTCATAACATTCTTCATATTTGTGTCCCAGCATGAGTACATACAGAGTTGAAGTTCTCAATAAAACATGGTAGATAAAATGATTTTTTATGTCCTGTGTTCATGACAGTTTGTCAAAAATAGAGTTCTGTGTGACCTATACCATCATGAAGTCTTTGAAAAAATAACTTCGTAAATATTGTCCTTCATTTTGACTGATAACAACACAGTTCATGTGATTCCGTATCATTCAAGTTGTGTTGGTGCCTGGAGAATAAGCTTCAAGAACAAGGGTCTCCCTCCCAATCAACATAAGATAAATCGTATATCCGGTATTTCACAGTTCCTGATTATGGCTGTTGCATTATGTCATGACCCTCACATTGATATGAAACAACAAACATTGTGAGAATCCCTGAGCAGTGTATTTCACCAGTTTCAAAGTAAACATTCCAACAGTCTCCTACAACAATAAAGAAACAAAATGTGTGATTTTTATGTTCTCATGGTGGTGAGTGTGAACATTAGTTTGTGGTTTTCTGGGATTTTATGCTGTGTAGTTTGGTAAATACATACCAATATTACAGAGGGTGTACTGCCTCCACAATTTCAGTCCTGAGGGTTAATGCAGTATATGTCCGTGAATCGTGGTATCTGTGTACCAAATGACACATTTGTATCCCTCAAGACCATCTGTTGGAACGAACAGTAGTTGCAAACTTTGTTCTACTTGATGCATTCTGTTGGACCGAGTCACTGTTATGTTAGTCACATGTGATTCAGAGGTGTTATTTGCAAGCCTCCTGTCATCTGAAACATTTCCTTTGTAATGATGGATCCAGTCTTTCTTCTTTCAAAGAGACTGGTTCATCTACATCATACTAATTTCTTAAACCATTTCTAGCGTCTCTGGTCTGAATGATATTGGTCAAGTTGAAAATTATAATAACTTCTCTCCCTAGCATGTCCCTTCTGTCGGTTCTTTTGACATGCTGAACTTTTTCTTTCAACTTGTTTATTATGTTCTTTAGAACATCAGTTATCTTGAGGTAACAGTCTTACATTGTATAAAGCCATAAGCAAGCATGAACAAATACACACAATTTTGTGACAGTGGTGATGAGATTCCTGGTGACATTTAGCAATACAGAAACTGCAGCTTTTTGTGCTGTAAATAAAGTGTTGTTTATTATGTGTAGTCTGCTGTGTTTCGAGAACAAAGACTGATAATTTGGTTTATTTTGTGGTGGATGGTGATTTGTCGTGTCAAGTCTGAAACTAGTGAATTTTAAGTTTTTTATTCTAATAGGATATCGATGTGCATTTGGTAATTGATCATATTTTATATGTATTTAATGAGATAATGACTTATGTGACAGTTCCATAATAAAATCTTCCATTGTCTTGCAGAACAGTACCTTCATCACATGTCTGTCATACATAATCCTGCTTATACTCATTATATTTGAGCCATATAATGAATTTATTCCATGTCCTGTTACTTGTACATCTTGTTTTCACTTGAATTTTCTCACCAAAACGGGTACTACAGCATAGTTTTGTGAAGGAACACATTTAACATGTTTCATTTTGTTAGTTCATGAGTGACTTACTGAATACAGAGGATAAAATGTAATACCAAGTAATTAGGGTTAACTGAAACAGACAGTAAAAAGTGGGATTGTTGAGGGTGATAATTCTGGGGTGACAGATGTTTTTGTGTCAGAAGCTTGTGACAAGTTTATCAGTTGCAAGACATGCATGTGTTTCCTGTACTGTTTGTCAGATACTACTCATATGTGTAAGAATGTTGGATAGTGTGATGTAGAAGGGTGAATTAATTGTAGGTAAAGACAAAAATCCATGAAAGTGTTCCGCATTTTGCAGCGTAGTTTGTATGAAAAATGTCTTCATGAATATCCTCTGACAAGGATGGCATGGAAAAATGTTAAAACCAACTCCCGAAAATATGGATTACGGTGTTCTTTCATACTATATCAACTTCACATTTAATTTTATTCATGTAATAAGGGAAGGTAGGCATATGTGGACTACCCACTTTCCGAAGCATCTAACGGTGTGAAAATCATTTCTTGCAAATTGTAGACTTTTACATTTTTCTATGATCAGTAATAGTAACATTGTGCCCGAGGGAATTTGTGAGATTTGAAACTAATACCATGTAATGTACAGGTCCTGAAATTTGGTGTGGTAACAGTCTTCAAAAATATGCAACTGTGTTTAAGGTAATTCTTTTTCTTAATGGAAGCATGAGAATGTGAAATGTACATTTACTGTATGGTTGGACTGCAATAATTAATTAACCAGTGGATCTAGGCGCATGAAATTTTGCAGATCTTTCACAGAGGTACCTACAAAGTTGTATAAACTGTTCCCTGCGGGTCAGCAACTTCAAGCGCTCTATGACAGCTGTTTTAACCAACAAATTTTATGCAGTCTTAATCTGTAACATAACCTAAAGAAGATGAAAGGCAGGCATGTGGAATATTGAGTGATAAGGGCGGGTGAGGTATGGAAAAGTTGCCTAATGAAGGGCATGTGCTACTTATAAATACTTTTTCACCACTTGTATTTTAACCTAATTTAAAACATTTATTTTTCCATTATTGAAATGAATGATAACATACAGGAAATTGCCTCATCCACATTGTCACCTTTTCACAAACAACATGTACTAGGGTGGCAGACAGGTGTTGCTGTTGAGTACTGATCAACTAAGGTGTGTGATACATATTCCCAAAATTGACAGAAGGACGAAGCAGTCCAAGAATGATAATTCATGTACTTCTCTACCTTTAAATCATGGGTCTCAAGCTTTTATGGCAAAGGGCTACTCCTATTATTTTGGGCTGGTTCGCGGGCCGCACGTAGAAAAATAACAGTAAATAGTATACCAAACGGCCTTGTTGTGTAATTTGACGCCATATACACGATTCACAAACGTGGTCGCGGGCAGCACAACACATTGTGGCGGCCACATGTGGCCCGCGGGCCGCCGGTTGGCAACTCATGCTTTAAATGAAGGCAGTTTGTTCCTCCATACCGTTGGGAACCACTCGCCCAATGACACTTCACCATATCCCAGAGAAACTGAATTATTTCATTCCCACATGATTTTTAAAAAATATTCAATCATTTGGCCTGAATTCCAGTGATAAGTTATAAATGCAGAATTAAATGTTCTTGCGTGTTTTATAGAACAAGCAGTTTCGTAATCGAAAAGCCGATAAACAACGAACACGAAAAATCAAGGGTCAAGCAGCCCAAGAACAATAATTCACCTTGGACTGTTTGACCGTTCAAATGGAGGTACACGGTTCCTTTGCAAGACTGGGAACTGCTTGTCGAAACACATTGTGTCACACTGTAGAAGACGTGAATTAAAATATGTATGTTTAGCCCAAAATTTTGATTGCAATATATGTCTCAACAATTTGATTTTGTTGGGAGTACTTAATGCTTTGGTATTTACTATCACCATGATAAATGCCAGTGCAATAACCCACAAAGCTTAGTAACGTAGTCCTTGGCAAAGAAGCTAATGGAGACGTGATTTGATTGGCTGGTCAGTAAACGCTGGGGCTGGTAGCGAACTTTTGTAATGGCGGTGGTGATGTGTTGTAATTTTAATTTTGCGTGCTTGCTGTGATATGATTGCTATAAATTATATACATGGATACACTGTGTGTGCATTGTGCTCGTAGATGTAAGTATGAACTGTTATAAGTAGATAGATTAAAAGGATTTTAGGGATAGTTGTAGATATTGTTCCTTGCTTGTAGTGGGATTGTAGCTATTTTTATGAGCCATTCCTTGGACTCGGGTACTGTGCACGTTAGGATCAAGTCACGGTACCGTAGGCAGTATAATCGAACAATAAACCCTAAGTTTTCACCGGTGCATATATTATGTGTACCATATTTTGGTTCCTTTAGTAACGTGCACATAGTTGCAGATGTTCCGTAAGAATAGTCAAAACAACAGACCAACACGTGCACACGTCCCTTTATTGCATGTAGAAGAAATTTACTTAAATACCCAACATGTTTCGGTATATCACAATACCATCATCAGGGGTAACAAAATATAAAACACCAGTTGACAAACATCAGAAGATTACGCAATTCACAAAGACGATGCCCTGATCAGACCTGTCAGCAGTAATGTAACGGCACCTTCATATAAGTTGGCGAAATTTCTGACGCAGACTCTCTGCCAACTCTTACAGTTACCTAATACTTACAATGCTGTAAACTCAGCTCAGGTAGACGAATTGATACAACTAAATATAGATGATACACACAAAATGATCGCTTTAGATATAAAGGACTTATATGTTAATATGCCTATAGCAGAAACTCTAAATATCACGGAGTGTTTTATTTTTATGGGATTGATATGGGAAGAATAAATCATGCCATTACTTTACTTAGAACAGATTTGAACCAGAACTATTTCAGTTTCAATGCACAGTAGTGTAGTCCCGACAGAGGTGTTGCCATGGGCTCTTCCATCTCCAGCCTTGTGGCAGAGATATTTTTACAACATTTTGAACATACAGTATTAAAGCACTTATTTGAAGATGGCACTATCCTCTATTACATCCGTTATGTTGATGATGTATTAATCATTTTCAACCATAATAAGATTACTGAGGAAGAAATCCTATATAAAGTGAATGAAATTCACAGAAATTTGGAATTCAAAATCATGCTCAAGAATGATAACCTCATACATTTTCTGGACCTCAAAATCATCAGGAACAAACATAATATAGACATTGATATATACCGAAAACCCTCTACCTCTAATGTTACTATTCATTTCAATCCCAACCATCTGCATGAACACAAGCTAGCCACATATTGGTTTTTGCTCCATAGACTACATACACTACCTCTATCTGACTCGAAGAAAACTGAAATGGATAGTATAACACATATTGCCCAAAGTAATGGTTTTTCTCCCATAATAGTACACAACCTGAATAAGACAGTGCATGAATACACGACACTAAACATAATATGTCTCACTCATTACTACTACTACAACAACAACAACAACAACAACAACAACAACAACAACAACAGTGCAATAAATGGATCTCCTTTACGTATTCAAACCCCTTAATATGTAAAGTAACCAGTCTTTTCAGAAACACAAACTTATGCGCTACCTTTCATACCACTAACAAGCTACATAACCTATTAAGTGCTCCTACAGAGGTCATAGATAAGTACAAGAGGAGTGGTATCTATAAATTAACTTGTAACACCTGTAAGAGGGCATACATATGGCAGTCTGGCAGGAAAATCAAGTCTAGGTTTGATGAGCATATTCATTACATTAGGTATAACAATCCTAAATCACCTTACGCACAACATATTTTAAGCAATGTGCATGAATTTGGAACTATACATGAAACTTTACTACCTATCAGGACCTGTAACAAGGGCAAATTAATGACCTGTTGGGAAAGTTATTTCATGCAATGCTGCAGACAACAGGGGCTGCTAATAGATGAGCAGACGGTCAATGAACCGAACCCCCTGTACAATCTTCTCATTGATAAACACCTTTCTTCTCCCCCTTCTTCCCTCACCCCTAGATACCTCCTTGATACATGCATCCCTCCGCTACTCAGCCCAGTGCTTCCTACACTCCAGCCATAGCCACATCAGTGCTCCTTACATACAGTATCACACTCCTTAGGTATGTATTACGATCCAGCTAAAGTTATTTTTTGTTTTGGATTTTTCTATTCGTTAAAATTTGTTATACTTTATTCTAGACATGTTGTATGATTTTTTAGGATGACACCACACTTTGGCCATCTGAAATATTGATGCATACACTATACAAACCCAAGGCTTTACCATTTTCATCAGGAATCCTAAATTTGTGGATTTTAGTGATGAACTGCCTCTTGCTTTCAACCCATAGTGCAACTTTATTACCCAGAAACTTACGAGTTTTATGGTGAACAACATAGTGCATGTAGGCTACAATGCAGCATTTTATCTCTTCACACATTCCATTGACCTGTAAAACCTGGTGTTACATAAGTGCTCGTGTTTAAAGTGGAACTGCTTGAACCAGACACCTGTGGAATCTTCTGACGTTTGTCAACTGGTATTTTTTATTTTAATCGTCACCCCTGGTGATGGTATTGTGATACACCAGAACATGTTAGGTATTTAAGTGAATTTCTTCTACATGCAATAAAGGTAGGAAATTTGTTTTATATTACACCTTATAGTCTTCATTGAACCTTCTAATTCGGTTACTAATGACAGCATAATGTTTCTAACGTGGGGTCCTGCAATTCATCAGGATCAAGTCTATGTTCCAACAAGTCATTATCTGTATAATAATAATAGAAACAGTCTGACACACTACCTTATGTATTTGTATTGGCACACTATACCATTTAGTCTGATATGCATGCTAAGTTACTACATGTTTTGGCTCAGGCGAGCCATCAGCGGGTACATGTATGTTAAACACAGGCCTGTTAGTAATATAGTATAAAACATTAGTGAAGATTCACTGCTCTGTTGTTTAAAACTGTACAAGCACTCAAATGAGACTAAGATTAACGTAACTTCTGTCTAATACAATTGTTTTTCAAGGTCCATTCTTGTAACGGGATTTTCTACAGATTATTCAAAGACATTGCTAGACAGATCATTCCCTTTTTTTAATTTAATTTAATTTAATTTAATTTAATTTAATTTAATGGTAAACACAGATTTTGCTGCAATGGATAAAGTAGAATCCACTTTATGTGAAGATGGTCCAAAATTGTAGAGTAACTGAGCATTTGCTTCAGTATTACTTATCACTTAATAATTTACTTGGTTCCCTAAAATCACTTGTTACTCATTTTTGTCACATTTCAAGTTTGTACACTCAATATCTAGACTTACCTCTTGTGCACCATCACACAACTTCCATATTGCTGCTGCCGTATTGCCGCAGCCTCCATCACTTACGTCTCACGATAGACAGGGAAGGACAGCTGTATGAACAGAGTGCATGTTTCATTCACTCAACATGCCACTGATGGAGGAGTTCCTGAAATGGGGGTTTGTTCTCTGGTGTCATGCTGACCACATAACAGTACTTTGTTGAATTTCTGTAGCGTTTCTGTATGTAGTTTATTAGTGGTTGGTTAATGTTTTGTGTTGGTGTAAAACTTGGTCTGTCACACTGAGGGGAACATTAGGATGAGGGTGTTCAAGAATAGGGTGCTGAGGAACATATTTGGGCTGAAGAGGGATGCGGTAATGGAAGTGGAGAGGAATGCAAAAACAGGAGCTTTATGATCTTTACTCCTCACCAAATATTATTCAGGTGATCAATTCAGGAAGAATGAGAGGGATGGGGCATGTGGCACATATGGAAGACAGGAGAGGTATATACAGGGTTTGGTGGGGAAACCTGAGGGAAAGTAACCAGTTGGAAGACCTAGGTGTATATGGGAGGATAATATTAAAATGGATGTTCAAGAAGAGGGATGGGAGGGCAGGGACTGGATTGATCTGGCTCAGGATAAGGACAGGTTGCAGGCTGTTGTGAATGCGGTAATGAACCTTCAGGTTCCATAAAATGCAGGGAGTGGTTGGTCTGAGGAGAGAAGCGATGGGTATGGTTTTGGCAATTAAAAATGGGGCATCTGGAATTTGAATACACATGGACAACTATGTTTGTATAAAGGCTTCATTTTACCCTTTGGCACCTGACTTACATGCAGCAGACCGAAATTTAAATGGGTGCTCTATAAGAGCAACTGTAAATATGCAACATCTGGAATTTTGAATGTCACACTGCATGTTACAAATATACTGTAACATGCAGCACCAAAAGGCTAAAGATCCTGGCTGCAAATCATTGCAAACTTTAATAGATGAATTACAATCTCTGATTGTTTGTGTATTCCTATGCCACATTCCAGATGATGTCAGTTTTTGGGCTGAGCAGCCAAAATTCAGGAAGTCACCCCTCGTCCCCTTGCAGGTGCCATCTACAAGAAGGTCGGTTGTTGGAAATGCAAAACATGCTCCCGAATTTCTCCTCATCACTGCAAGCTCTCCATGAAGAGTTCTTCTATTTAAGGTATGTGTCATGTCTGAATACAGTTATGGTAGCTGTTTGAAAATTCAGAATCAGGGGGCTGTATTGAACATCCCTTGATGTGAAGACAGCTCTGTGAAATACAACAGCAGCGTACTGAGAAGAGTGCTTTTGTTCATGGTGAGGAGAGGGGGGTGTCTTTTTTTCATTTCCATGATTAATTGTGTAGCTTATTAACAAGACTGAAAACAAGGCTACCCTAAACATCTAATGCATGTTGTTGAGAAAACTTTTTTTAAACCCACATTTTGTTTGTTCTGTGTTTACTGTCCTTGGGAATATCCAGTGTCATTGTCTCTTCGAGTCTCTGTGTCACAAACACTGTTAAGGAGGGTACACCAGAGCACACACCAATTTATTTATACTACCATTGGTCTTGTCACAAATGTTATTTAAACTTCATAGTCAGGTTGCAAGTGTCATGTTGGGTGTCTGGGTGGCAGTTTAGCTTCTTGAAATCATACCACTTACGAAGTCTGCACACATACAAGTAGATGGATTCTGCTGTGGCCAGCCACCCTGCACAGTAAAGTCATATGTGTGCAAGAATACTGTATTGATAAATCATTCAAAAGCTCCTGTTTTAGCTAAGTATTATCAGTATAATGAAACATTTCAGCGCAGTTCCGTATCAAACCTCATTAAGTACGTATATTAGAAAGGTGTTGTGCTCCTTGCAATGAAGTGATACTCTTTGTTGACAGTCCTGCAGAGATTGTTCAAGAAACTGCTGTACCAAGTGGTGATGGATGTCCTCAGATTCAGGTGCAATGAAGAGTGTCCCAAAAGGCACATCGTCTACTTACTTACAATTTTTTAAATTATTTCAGCAGGGAACTTTCTATACACACTTAAATTTTATATCAGAATTTTGTTTTGTTATACGTTTTTATTCTTGAAAGTTTGTAAAATGCTCCTTTGTTTCTGTTGTTTTCAATTAAAGACTGATAATTGCTTCATCCATTTGTAACATAAATGTCTGAAATTTAAAGTATGTGTAGATGATGGGAATATTCCACCTGATGCAGTTCAGGCCCGTTTAAAGCAGGGGTGCATAATAAATTTTTCGGAGCCATTTCAAAATTACAGGCACCAGAAGGGCAACATGAAGCACGTTCATCACACAGGGCCCACAGATTTTGAGGCACCACCGTACAAAATTCGGTCACATTTTAACCTTTTGAAGAAAACACCCATAGAAACTAATTTTGTGTATTTAGACAACAAGGAAATTTACTGCAACTTTAAGACATGCCGCATAGATCAATGCTTCATTTTCCACACAGTGCAGTTTATTTAATAATTTTATCTTATCCTGTTCAAAAAATATGTTTTGAATAAACCATGTGCTAAAATTGAAACACCCGCCCCAGTGTAACAAAGGATAAGAGGTTAGTATATTGTCGTGCGGGATGATAAAACATTTGAGCATATGCTGTATCGTATGCAGAATGTGAAAATGTTCTTGTATACTCCCAGTAGGCAGTCTTTCTTAGTTCTGTACGAATGGGTTGTGTACTGACTGAATAAAATTTCTAAATTCATTCCAAGTCTGGTATGTGTATGCAGACTGGCTGATTATCCTGTGGATAAAAGGCTACAGTGACACTCAGTCCCCATCCCTCAGTATAGCTGTCAAGACTGGTGGTGTTACTGTAGCCGAGTCTGCAATGATAAAGAGAAAGGAGGGGCAGTGTGTGGAGTTGACATTTGGGAACACGGTATTTGTCGGTGTGCTTCATAAAGGTCCTTGTTACTGCGCAGAGTAGCAGTATGAGGTATCACTCACTCACTCACTCACTCACTCACTCACTCACTTGCTCGTTCACTCGCTCACTCACTGACTCACACACACACACACACACACACACACACACACACACACAGTACTTTACTGTACCTGAAATGTCTCTCTTTTATGTGAGATTTGAGTTTGTCATTGGAGTGACCAAGTGTTCTGGGTTGCAATGCTGTGACGTGTCGTAGATAAGTTCTGGGTTGACCTGGGTTATCAGTATCTGTCTATTATACTACATGGAATTCCATGCCAGAACATCACAGCATTCCTCTTTCTTTCAGTACTTACATTCCAGGGGAACTTACTGGTCCCATCTTGAGTATTTTGTGCTGAATAGACAGTTCTGAAGATGGGGCAACAAGTTGCTGATGAAAATACATTATTCTGATTTTATTTTGCTTGTTTGCAAGTTGGGGAGAACACAAGGAGAATTAATGTCTTCATGCTGCAGAAGATATGTGTACAGAGATAGGGTGCAGTAGGATCTGCAGATTTCAACAGCAACAAGGCAACATGTGAGTCAACTTTAATATTGTGCATTCTGTGCACTGTGCTTGCAGCTGTGTGTGTGTTCCAACATGTCCACATAATAAAATTACAAGTTATCCACTAACACAACCCTCCTGTATGTTTCAGAGATAAACTGCCATCCTCATGGAGATGTCAATACAAAGGAATACATAATATCAATGTATGAATTTTACATGTACAGTGTTAACATTGTACATGTAAAATTCATGTACTGGTATGATTTATTCATTTGTATTGACATCATGAGGATGATGATTTATCCCTGAAACATGGAGGAAGGTTGTGTTAGTGGATAACTTGTAATTTTATTGTGTGCATGTGTAAGTGATGTGATCCAACTGTTCTTCATTGCCTCTTGTCAGAGTCAATTTACGTGCAGTTAGTGTACAAGAATACACAGGCACTAAGAAACTTCAATTACATTTTCAGTAGTTTCGTGTTGTATTATATTTACAAATTTGTATATCAGTATATAGTTACACAACAATATAGTTATACAACATGTTATATATTTAGATACACTTAAGATTAGGTACAGTATAACTCTAATTGTCCAGATTAATTGGGACCACTGGCTGTCCGGATATGTAGAAAATCTGGATAATTGGATTTTTCTCTGAAAATAGGCTACATTGGCAGTTTAAAGTGGAAAAAACATTCTGTAAACAGATATTTGTAGGTCACATTTATTTACAAATAAAGCATTAATACATAATTCCTTATATGTATTTGACAACTGGGGAAAAAGTTTAAGCCATGAAAAGATGTAGTACAATTACAGTAAGAAAATGTTTGACTTACAACTATACTTAATGAAGTGTTGACAGCCATAGCACTTTGTGGTACTGTACTCAACCTGATGGCCGATAATTCCAAGTCATTAATGTTGCAGAAGTGTCAACAAAGTTACCTGAAGGGCCAAGTTGATCCAGATAATTGGTGATCTGAATAACCAATGTCTGGATAATTGGAGTTATACTGTTGTATGTATTAATGTTGTAGGAATAAGAAAAGTACAGTGAAATTCTCTTAGGGCGTTTTTGAAAAATGCAACAAAATCTGAGTTCTTAAGTGGGAAATGGTGGGACCAAAGAGTTCAATTTTTTTTATTATTTTTTGTGAACTTATTACATACAAATGCTGAATTTGTATAATTTGCAGCTGTCATTAACACATTCTTAACCTGTATGTGATAATCTAACCCTTTTGTATGTAACCTTTCTTTCACAGTTGTATTTAAATCTTTAACTGTACTGTCACTGACTGTTCATTCACAAGTTCACATTTCATTCCAGACATTTACTTTTCTTTGAAGTATTTGTCAAGGGTGGGCTGTCTTGCTCTTTTTTCAAAAACGGTTGCAGCATACATCTTCTGATTCCGTATTGTTGGCTATTAGGTAGACCACAAGGGGTGGTCAGTAGTTCCAGTCACTTCCACTAATGCTGCAGTGTCTTGAATATATTTTCTGAAATTGCTGATATAACTTATCTGCACACAGTCACCACAGTTTTTTCACAATCACACTACGCCACACACCACGCCACATTTATATTACCGCTGATAAATTACATTTACACAAGTCATCACGTGCAAGCACCCGCACATCTGGTGTCACACTGCTGTCTACCCTGTTGGGTGGCTTCCACCTCCACATGGCTCTTGTACCTCACAGTAGAACTCCATGCCAGCAAGGTGAAACCCAGATGTCATCTTAGGTGGGAAAACATGTTAACCGGGGACATCTTAAGCAAGTTTCACTGTATACATAACTGAAGAAACTAACAACTGGTTATATAATCTAACCTGTTTGCTTTTTGAAGTCCTGGAATCCATGATGGGTGATACCAGTAGATGGAATAGTGAAGTGTAATGGTCTTTTGTAAATTTCTGGTTAATATACGTTTCTAGTTCATCCAGTGCCAGATATACCAGCTTTTACTGTATGTTGAGAGTACAAACATGACAGAAATTGGGCAGTGTTAATGTAGTTGGGATGTGCGCCATTCAAAATTATGTATGGATTGGATTGCTAGGCTTGCCATACTGAAATTTTCTGGCACATTTATTGAAGCAGAAAGTCTAAAAATTTTCAGAATGAGTCCTAGTGGCTTTCAAAAAGTTTTTGTATTGCCAGTCAAGTGGTGGTTCTGTCGTGTGAGATGTGGTTGCAAGTTCAGAGTGTGTCTGGGTGTTAGAATTTGTGTGCAGTCAGTTTGCACTCAGTGTAAATTTTCATTTTCTAGGACTGGCTGTGATCCACATTACATGCAACTCTGGGTCCTGGGTTCGAGTTCAACTTCAGAATGAAGACATCATTTAAAACACACAGTACCTGCCAGTGTTCCTACATACATATAGAGGTACTAATGTTTCTCTTTGTTTTTTCCCCTCCTAATCCTACCTCAAATATTCTGTCTCCTTTTGTTGTATAATTTCATACAGTTTGTTTATTCTACTTCCCACCATCCTGACCTACCTTTCTGTCCTTGATTCACTCCTCTTGTATTTTCATTTGTTCCTCTGTTAGTTTTACCTTCTGGATATTTTCATTCTCCCTTTTTTTTTCTTAATTCTTACATTTACACACTTGTGCGTGTTTTCTTTACTGTTCACCAGTATTTTTTCATTCTTTCTTGAGTTTCATCTCCTGCAGCTCTTGCATTTGTCTTTTTTTGTCCCATGCTTGTGATTCTTATTTCCATTCAGGTAGTTTTAAACCTCTAATATTCCTACTTAATCTGTTATTCTCCTATCTATATCTCTTTTATTTTCTCTTTATGTGTTTCCTGTCTCCATTGTATCATAATTCTTGGCATTCTGCTGCAATATTCCCATGGTGGTATTTCTGTTTTCTGTTCTTACCTTCCTTGCATTTGTCATTTTCCTTTTTCATGTGTTCCTACCAGTGCATCTCTGTTTATTTCTTCCTGGGATATATGTTCTTGTGCACTTACTATCCCCATCCTCTGTTCTGTGTCTTTGGCCCTTTCTCATTTTCATGCACTCATTGAAGTATGCTGTCCTTTCTGCATAATTTGAATTTTTTGCTCTGTTATTACTCCATGTTATAAGAGTCTTGTCACATTTTTGTTGCTTATGATCTTTCCATCCATTCCCACATTTTTCTTTAGATCCATCCACCAGTTTTATGCATTTTCTCCATGGATGTTGTTCTTACCCTGCATTTCTGTCTCCTTTATTTCTTATACATTTCTTGTTTCCTGTCTCATAGTGTACATAAAGATTTATGGTGGTTTAATTTTGAATTGTCATGAAATGTGTAACGTAGGGTATGGAACAAATGTTTTAAAAAATAGCAGATTTGTAATTTTCAGAACATTTGACATGGTGTGTTATTGCACCATATCCCATGTTGGCTTAGGAACAGAGTGGACTTAAGTCCGATCCATGCGTGCTTCCTGCAACTTTCTAATGGCAACTTGAATTAAATTTGTAGATTGCATACATTAGAGGAGTACCCTGGAGATGGAAGTAGAAAGTCTAGTAGAAACTTTCCAGTGCAGTGTCAGTTTGTAGGGTGATAATTTCAAGCAGATTCTCCTTGAACTGCAAATTCCCACTGTGTTAATAAGAAATTTTGGGCCAAAAATATATGCCAGCATATGTTTGTGACTTCTGGCACTACAAGTAGGACCCTCTGCTCCTAAGCCACATTGCCCCACAATCCCTTAAGTCCTATTGTGTTGCCATCCTGTATGCTGTTACCACACCATCATTCCATATTTGCCTACAATCCCTTAAGACGTATTGCCACACCATCCCCTATGTCGTATTGCCCCACAATCCCCTATGCCATATTGCCACAACATCCCCTGTCATATTGCCCCACATTCCCCTAATCCTATTACCACGCCGTCCCTTATGCCATATTGCCCCACAATCCCTTAAGCCATATTACCACACCACCCCCTATGCCAAATTGCCCTACAATCCACTAAGCCATACTACCACACAGTCCCCTATGTCATATTGCCCCACAATCCCCTAAGCCTATTACCGCACCGTCCTGTATGCCAAATTGCCCCACAATCCCTGAAGCCATATTACCCATAATCCCCTAAGCCATATTACCACACACTCCCCTACACTATATTGCCCTACAATCCACTAAGCCATATTACCACATCATCCCCTGTGCCATATTGCCCCACAATCCCTTAAGCTATATTATGACACCATCCCCTATGCCATATTGCCACACCACCCCCTGTGCCATGTTGCCCTATAATCCCCTATATCATATTACCCCACAATCCCCTAAGCTACATTATCACACCTTCCTCTAGGCCATATTGCCGTGCATTCCTGTAAGGCATATTAGTACACCGTCCTCTATGTTGTGTTGCTCCACAACCCAATTAGAAATATTGCCACATTAGCCCCTAAAACATTGCCACACCATCACCTACACCATTCTTCACTGGTACATGTCCTTTTGGTTTAACCTATGCCTCCTGCAGAATGATAGCCCGTACAGTTGTCTTCTTTTTTTCTTCGTCTCTTGACAATTCCACATCATTCTCAGTACAGTCTAAGCACCTTCATTTTGGTCTTCCTGCTAGTGCAATTTATTGTAGAAGGGAAATCTAACAATTGCTGGCATTCACTTTTGGACCCACAAAATTTGATTCTGGCTCAGAATTTTAAGCCTCATATGGACTTGGTGCAAGCAGGTTAGTGTCCAAATTTGGGAAGGGTAAATGCAGTAACTGGGAAGACAGAACAGTGTGAAATGTGCGTGAAAAATGAAGGCACACAAAAGAGAAGTACAGGAATAAAAGTAGAAGTTATAAAAATATGAGTTACATGAAAGTGCAGAGGACAGAGGAACGTAGCTGGGTAGGATAAAGGCAGATAAGGGAAAACGGGATTAAATCAAAACAAGAAAAAAAGTGAAATGAGATAAGTAATGGAAAGAAATGAAGACTAATGAAGATACATTCACTGGAATTGTAGTGTTTAAAGGAAAAATGGAATGAGAAAAATACTGAAAAAAGAATTGGTGTATCATATGAAGATAAATGGGGGGGGGGGGAGTAAAGACAGAAAGTTTAAGGAACAGAAGGAAAAATGATGGAAACATGGTTGCAAACAGAAAGGAACATAAAGTTTCAAGGCAGGGTTAAAAAAAAGGTGGAATGATGCAAGGGCTGAAGAGAACAAAATATTTTAAATCCAGGAAAGAAGGTGGGATGACAGCAGAAAGAAAAGTATGAAAGATGAGACAAAAGAGAGGCAATAAAAATTAATTGAAGGATGCCACTGTCAGCAGAGTGGAAACAGCAAACCAATAAGTGAACATGACTTGCATAGTGGCCTAAGAAAAAAGAAACACAAGATTAAACACATAAACAGCAAGAAGAAGCCATAAAAAGAGGAATTCGAGTCCATAGAAGAAGGTACAGAGGCAAAGGAAAAAATAAGTGAATGAATGAATGAATGAATGAATGAATGAAAATGAATTAAATGGAAGACAAATACACAGTTGATGGGGAAGATAATTACGAGCGAGTGAAAAGGGAAACAAAACAAGGACTGAAAAGGGAAGAAACTGAGAATAATGGATGCTTCAGAGTAAGAAAGAAGGCAATGTAAACCCAGGAGATGGGGTGAAAAACTAAGAAAAGAAAATCCTGGTGGGAAGAAAACTGAGCAGAATATGTATGCCAAATGAGGTGTTAGAAGCCAAAAAAATAAGAATGGAGGACAATAAGGGAAATGGAACATGAATGCAGGCAAACAAGATAAATACAGAGGAGTGAAGAACTCAAGAGGCAAGGAAACAAAATCATGCAGGAAAGAAGAGACTGACAAAGGAGTAAAATGAGAAGGACCAGGAAATGGAAAACATTAAGGAACAAAATATCAGTGGTAAACAATAACTTAAATGGTACTAATACTGGACACAAAGAAAGAAAGATGAAAAGAAAGTACATGCTACAAAAGCATTTTCAGGCCCTTTCACATTTAACCCTTTAAAGATGAAGCGTGTCTGTTTTATATAAGGACTCAGTGCATACCACGCTGTAAACACTCTCCACGTCAGTTATGAAAACCAATCTCTTAATGTTTTATAAGGCAAAAGTTGCTGTGTGTTCTGAGATCCGTACAAAACACATAAACGCAATGTGGGCCCCACGTAGAATTTTTTAATGTTAACCTGGTGGTATGTAAAGTTACCGCTAGGCTTTACAAGGTTAATGATATAGTTGTAATTGCTGCTGAAGAGCCACATTAACCTGGAACACATGAACTTGCTGATGTCTTCCCAATGGCAGTAGAACACGAAGCTGGCCACTCACCTTTATACTGCTTTTGCACTGTGCTCAAGTGCTAGGGATGGACAATTTTTGGAAAAAAAGAATTACAAACGAACTCTAGTCATCAATACCAACAACTAGCCAAATTGGTAGAATTTAAGAGTGCCTTCACTTACATGGTCTTTAAATATTGGTTTTATCTGAGTTTAAGTTAGACTTTGATACTGCTAAGTGAACAGCACTACTTCCATATGAGCTGTTCCACTGATGTTCTGAGGAGAGCTGGCAGAGCCTGAATACAATTTTACGTTATTATCTAGTTTTAAAGCATGTCAAAGTAAAAGTTACTCAAATCAAGCACGTAACACATTATGTATTATACAGCATTTCTGTTAACACTCATCTTGAGATTAGTGATGTATAAACATCCATACATTGTGCTACTGAAAACTGGCATCTTGCATCTTGCCATCTAGCTCGTGTCCCTTTCATTGACGGCAAACTGCACAAGTAGCAGACAGATATATGTAAATAAAAGATGATATTTATTGCCAGTATTTTATTTTGGCATTTTGTTAATAGTGACTGACTACAAGCTGGACAGCTAGGGTTCGATTCTTAATAGCAGGATGCAGTTTCCTGTTGCCTCCAGACAGGCAGTGGGGCACCATCTACTCTCCTCTCCAGTAGGCAGTTTCCCCACAACATGAAGTTATCATGTCTGCTGACAAATTAAGAATGAGGAGTTTTGAAGATTCCAGTCTTCTGGGATATGACACTGTGTAGATACCTGGAGGATGGAGTCAGAAAGCTGGCCTGTCAGCAGTCCCCCAATCTACACAGCACCATATCCTAGAAGACAGGAATCTTCACCAGCACTGTAGTGACAAACCACAAACTTTTTAAGCAGAGCTTCTCTGCCATGGCTCCATGCTTTCACTGCTTGACACTATGGAAAAGGGACAACTACCATGTTTCATTTTAACATAACAGGAGGATGTATGATGTGCATGAGTTATATAGTATTAACTGTTTGGAGGAACTTTCATCCAGTTCTGAAGAGGAAGTGAGATGGTGGCTGTGAAATACTGGAAATGTCTGCATAATGTGTTGTTTGTTCACAGGTGGGTGTGGAGCATGTGAATGCATGAAAAAAGAGGTCAAATTTGATGTTTGATGGGCCTGTACATGGCTTGTAAAAAGAAGGTAGGCATTTAATTGTATGTTAAAGGGCTGGCTGTTAATGTTTTCACGTTAAAAATCATTCTTGCCAAGTCATATTTTAGTGCAAAATCTATAATACAATTCCATATGGTAAGAATGTTACTCAAAGTAAAATTGATATCAGCTTCAGGAAGATTATAATGATGTAATAAAAGATGCCACTTCATAACTTTTTAGGCACTGATAAGGTTGTTAGTGTAGTACGCTGAAAAGTACCAATTTCTAGACACTGATGCATCAGCAGGGAAGAATGGAAGTGGTAGTTTAGAATAGATCAAGAATGTCATTAAAATTTTGAGCATGCAGGACCACTCACACACTGGCTTAAAACCAAATGTGGGAAATCATTTGGACTTGCCTTGAAATCGGGGATTTTCTAGACCCATTTCAGAGGTCTGCAATGTAAGGTCAGTTATATATGTGGTTATGGAATCACAGTCTAGTCATCTTAGGTCACATTTGCAGAAATTGTGAAATTATTGGGATGTCTTGTGGGCACAAGCATTTAGTATTTATTTCAAATTAAAGTATGTCTTTTGCTTTGTCCCTTTGTAATGAAATGTCCAAAATTTAAGGCGTATTCAGGTGATTGCAGAGCCCCACATGGTGGAGTCCATCCAGGCCCATTTAAAGATATGCTGTCACAGTGTGAAAACTTAAACACTGTATGCTCCCTGTGAGCAGTCTTTCTGAATTTTTGAATGTGTCAATTGCATTTTTGACTGCATGAAATTCATGACTGATTCCAAAACTACTGTGTGTTGCAAACAGACTGGCTATTCTGTAGGTTTACTGTTCACAGTATAATTTAAAATATTCTCTTTCCCTCAAAAACAGCTATCAGATGTGCTGGCGTGATGGTCATTGTTGCCCCAGCCAAATTTGCAGTGATTTTAGGAAGCGAAAGTAAGGGTGGTTTGAGGTCTACATTGGGAATATGGTACACATCAGTGTGCTATATTAAGGGCTCTGCCACTGCCATAAAAGGGAGTAATGGCTTAGCACTTTATTGTAACTGAAATAACTTTGTACGGGTTTTCTGTGGTGATGTGGGTAAGTACTGATGTTCCCCTGAAGTGTCAGTACTTACCTACCACCCTACACAGTAACATCCCATATTTCTCATGTTTCTTCTTTCAGTGTTTCATATTTGCAAGCAACTTACTGTCCCCATTTTCAGGAGGACAGTGCACTGGGTGCACGTTCCTGAAGATGGGGGCAGTAAGTTGTTACTGGAAATACATTATGCTAATTCTTATTTTGTCTGTTTGCAGACTGGGAGAGCACAAGGACAACCAAGGATGCTCTTGCACTGGAGAGGATATGTGCAGAGTCCCAAGAACCACACAACGTAAGCCACCATTCTTCATTCTCTCCTTACATCTTTAATCACTTATACATTATACACAATGACCACTATACATTGCATCTTTAAATACACTTTTCAATTCTAGTTGTAAAGTGTGTATTTGAAGTATGCATTGTTGTAGAAGTATGTGCTGCTACAGCAGCATGTAGTTCTACAACAATACACACTTCAAAGTGTTTAACTGCTGCGTGTATAATTGTGTTGAAGTAATAAAATATATGAGTGTGTGTGCGTGTTGACGCAGTATCTCGAAACGCGCCATTTTTCCCTGGCACTGTGCACATATCCTCTCCAACGTTGACATATTGTTACCTCCCATCCTCCTCCCTGCAAAGCAAAACAAAAATTTGTTAGTCATTACAAAGTGTTCAAGTTAAAAAAAAATTACAAACTTGGAAGCAGTTGGGTTTGAACCTCAGTTCTTCAGAACAGTAGGCTAGTATGCTAACCACAAGACCACGACACTGCAACTGTGTTGGAACTCAGCCTACTACCCTATAGGAAGCAGGGGGCTCCCCTCTTGGTCCTGTGACTCCTGATGAGTTGTTCTGTTGAATACAATTGGTCAGTGTCATAGTGATACTGTTTCCTTCTTTATGAATGATTTCTCCTTCACCCCTTTGTGTTCTGTGGTGCTCACAGAATCTCTGTGGGTACCATAGAACACAAAGGGGTGAAGGAGAAATCATTCACAAAGAAGAAAATAGGATCACTAAGAAAATGACAGTGTGTATGCAGGAGAACAATTTAGCAGGGGTCACAGGACCAAGCCTGGAGCCCCATGACTCCCTGCATTGTAGCACAAAGGGAACAACTTAAGCCAGGTTCCAACAGCAATCATACATAGTTGCACTGCTGCAGTCTTGTGGTTAGCATACTAGTCTACTATTCTGAAGAACTGAGGTTCAAACCCAACTGCCTCCACAAATATGAAAATAATACAGTAATAGCAGAACTATCAGTGTACAAATTTCAAAATAACATAATTTTAATTTCTATACAGACACACCTACAAGCAGAGTGGGATAATAATTTATTTTAATGATGCACCTTCTACATGTTCAATCCTAACCAATCCCTTGTTGACTTGTTTAGCCCCTGCTGTCAAGACAAACTCCATGTTCTGACAATACTGTCCAGCAAAAGTACTTACACACTTCTGAAACTGTCTCTGGTTTGTGACAGAATATTGTAATACAACTAAAGGAACATGCAGGTATAAACTACACCCATTGTGAGTGAACAGATCACACACCGTATAAATACTCAAGTTAAAGTACTATATAGGTTATCCCACACGTCCACCATGAATTTTCCATAAATCTAGGAACCACTTCAAAATTCTAAGTGCCAGACAGGTGACACGGAGCAGGTTCCACAATGAGGACTTGTACTTGGTACCACCATACAAAATGTAATCACCTGGCACTAGCACAACCCTGGCTTATCCAGCTGTTTCTACTCCTCCCTCCCCCTCCCTGGCTATGTAGACCTCGCAGCCCTTGACCCTACTGCCTGTCCATTTCAGCTGACTACTGGTGACAACGGCTCGGCTCCGCTGCCTTAGGTTATTCTCTCAAACATATATGTGAGCATCAGCTTTGGCAACATGAGGCCCCAGCTGAGACCAATGTTCTTACACAGTGCTTATAATCTGGTCTTCTGATATCCTCGGCTAGGCTGACGTGCTCAGAATCTTACACTTGTCTCTCTGTTTAGGATCCCCTTGTAGCCCCACTGGGTGGCCCAGATGTCTGGCTTGAACCTCTAGCCTGCTTTACTCCCAGTCTTCTGCATGGGTCAAGAAACTTACATCACTTCACACATCTTGGCCACTTCATCCTGTCTTGCTGACCTTTTCATGCCCTGAGCTATAGTAATGGAGCTATGCCCAGTCCTACTGACCAGCTCAGACCCCTCTGTGTGCTACATTGCCTCAGAGAACCACTGGGCACTTCTCACCTACTCACACATCAGTCCCCATTAGTCTGCCCAATAACTTGTCTCAACCATGCTAAGCCGATCGGCCGAATACCCTGACTCAGTCCCCACCAAACCTGCTCAGATCCCTGCCTGAACCCTCACTTAGCACTGCCAACCTGCTCAAATGCACAGCCTGAATTCTCTACTGAGCAGTACAACTCAGTCCACATGTGCTGGCATCCCTGTCCTTATCTAACTGTCTATAAGAATGGGTATCACCTCTGCCTGAGGCACTGGACATACCAATGTTCTGTTTGTGCCCGTACACGACATCTTGCTGCAACGGTGAAACTATGACATCGCACATACCTTTAAAACTGGGGCTCCTCAGTGACAGTGCACAGCTGATGACAGATACGAAGTTAGTGCATGGTCCTTCTTCATGCAGGAACTGGACAGTGTTCTTCATGGTTAACAGCCTTTCCATCACTGAGGTCACTCCAGGACTGAAAAGAAATAGTAACAATCATGTAACATGATACACATGAATAATCCACCTATTAGACTACGGCCAGTGAACGAATGAACACACACAGTGTCATTTTGTCTGTTAACCCACCCTACCAACACTACATACCTCCCTCTGTAAGCAGCAGCAACAAACTAAGGGTGCAAACACGTGGCACAATAGCCAAAATGCAAGTGATAAATGGTAGGAGTGGAGGCAGGCAGTTGCTAGGGAGATGTGGTGGGATGGGGGGGTGTTCATTTTCTTCCCGACTGAACACTGATATCTGTATGTATGAAGCAATGCACTGAGATAAAAACCCCTTTACTGAGGGTGTAGGACCCAAACTGTACGCCAATTCAAGCTGGCATGATTTAAAACTTCCACATAATGCACATTTACCCCATAATTTCGATGTGACATAACACGTAACTTTACCACAGGAGGCCCTCATACTTGGTACGCAGTGACGCGGAAGGACAGTGAACCCGAAGTCTGACTGACGAGTTCTGTGAAGGTGGTATACTGGGAAAGGTGTCTCTCTGTGCCTTCTATTCCAAATTTGACAGGCATTCATTGCCCTTTGCAACAGCAAATCCTTTACCAATACACCCTCTGAATTCTCAGCAAACAGGAACAATTACTGTATAAGCTCATAATATGGCCAGTGTTGATTATTATTGTGTCTCAGACATACCAGACAAACCACATGTAGAAAGAGTTTAATGATCATGTTCATATTATTATACTTTATTTAACAGTTCTTGTTTTTTATTTGTTAAAGTTTGGTTTTGTTCCTTTATTTTATATTACTGTTATTTTTGGTTTGATTCTTTTTTCTGTGTAGCCCCAAACAAAATTATTCAAAAATAAACACAAAAATTCAAGTGATGTAACTCCCTTAAATGAACAAGGGTACTTAATGGGTCTCATCTCTGTGCATTAATTTTCATTGTTTTATGAACAAGAGTATATTTATTATTACTGACTTTCAAATGCAAGAATTGTATAGCAACAAATAATATTACTGAATAACAAAAACAAAAGGATGAGTGGCCTAATCTGATGTATAATCTTGACATCTGTCTGCGGTAATGAGGAACACATCAGAAAACCTGTTAGGATTACCAGCTTTCAGGCTGAGATTTGAACTCAGAATCTTATGAACAATACAGCAGGCACAATACCCATTACATCATGACATTCAGTCCTGAGCAGCAAGAAAATAAAGTTCACTTACTTAAAAAGATACATTTATAAGCACACATACTTTTTAGGCCAAGAAAAAGGCTGAACAGAATTTTCTGATCATTTGAATATAAACTTAATGATCAGCCTTATCTTCTGTATACAGTATTTAATGAATTACCAAGGAAATGGTTCTTCTTATACTAAACTAAGGTCTTGACTGTGTCACAGTTATGCAAAATTACATCAAGAAACTATTCAGCTTATTAAAAAACTACTGTATGATATTCTGATAAAGTAATTTATTTACAAAGCAGTGTGTTTATGTCACTTGCCAACTGTGCCATAATTATCTGTCCCAGAAAAAACGTAACACTGTTGTTTCAGCCACAACTGCATTAAGTCAAGGTACAAGTTCTGGAAAGTCAAGAATTTCTCACACTAAATGTGTGTCATTTACTAAATTCAGATTCACTATATATGGGCAAACCAAGATATGAGCTCTGTTACGATTCCCTACACAGCAAGATGCAGGAAACATAAATACTGTTACATCAATCATCCCTAGCATCAACAAATTTGTAAAGGGAAATGCTGAATATAATTAAAAAATTTTGATTTCTGTACAGGCACAAATATCTGAAGGAAAATAACTTCACAGTTTAATAACTGCCCTCTGCAACAAGTTTTATTTCCACACCAGTGCCTCGTAACATTTAGTACATCCTGCAGATTGAAATTCATATCCTAACAGCACAGCACATATTTCTGGGACTCTCTGTGTCATTCTGTAAGTTTAATTTAACACAACATAAAGAGAATTAAACAAAATACAATTATCAGTTGAATTCATGTTCATTCAGTAGGTCAAGACACCCAGCAAAGACTGCAGCTGAAACACTTCTCTCCCCGTTCCTGAGCTTCCAGTCCCACCTATATAGCTCATAATGCACCAGGTGACCCCATCTACTTTGCCCAGCTCAACTGACTGACTGAAACTGCTCTTTAAAACACATCTGTAAGGAGTCAGTCTCTTAACATGGAGCTCTCAATGAGACCCCAGTTTCTAGCATCCGTATACAGTACTGACAGTCTGGCCCTCTGTTGGGCTCCTCAGCAACACTGACCTGTGTAGCCTCCTACAGCCCCCCCCCCCCCCCCACCAGCTAGGATTGCCCCTCAGACCCTGGCATGTGCCTGTGCCTAGGATCCCCCTACAAGCCTGCTGACATGCTGTGACTCCTACACTCCCTCCCACCGATCTAGGATCCACACACCACTGCTGACCTGCCGTGACTCCTACACTTCCACCCCTTACCAGGACCCACACACTGCTGCTGTGCCGAGACTCCAGTTTCCCCTCTGCCTACAAGCCACGCAGCACTGCTGACCTGCTGTGACCCCTACACCCCCCCCCCCTTGGATCAACGCGCTGCTGCTGATGTGCCAAGAGTCCACTTCCCCCTCTGCTAATAATCTGCACACAGCCCTGTTTATGTCCTCCTTTCTCTGCCCCCACCTCCCTTTCTACATTCAGGCAAGTGTAACCATGGCGCTGGATAACCCAGTAACGTGCCTACCTTGCCTGTGACTCAGATGCTGCACAGTTCTGGTGCCCTGAGACCCCGCACCCATTCCACTGGATTTTGTTTTGACAGGCATTTCATATAATGTCAGTTACATCTACCCTTCTTTAAATACCACTAAATTAATTTCTTACTTAATCTATTTACATTCATCCAATTAATTGGATATGAGATTACCTCAAGCCATGTCCTGCATATATGTGTTAAATCCGGAAGACCTTTGTCTCTAGAACTTTTCCCAGAGTATATGATGTGACACGTACCTCAGCGTAGGAGCTCCTCTTCAATGTCACTGAAGAAGGGGTCCAATGGAAAGACAGTGACGGTTCCTGCTGACCAGGAAACCTGTCATCCTTCACTGGTAGCAACAGCCTCCATTCACAGATGCCACCCCAGGACTGCAAACAATGAGTATCACTTACTTGTGGCTTCACAGCTCATAAATGTGAATAAACTGTATGTCATAACTGGTCATAATTTATTTATCCACATGAATTCATGAGTTTGCTCATTTAAGATGAACATCTAATGGTGAATTACCATGTCAGAAGATGCTAACCTTCTGCACGCAGACTTATAGTAGTCCCTGTGCAATAATGGAGTGAAGTAATTTGCATTGCTCTTGGTGTGAAGTGTACTCCTCTCACGAAGCATGCCCTGGGTTCTTGTTCAGCACATCAAAATGGTAATGAATACTGGTGTTTTCAATCCTGAAGCACGGTTGTCACGATGTTCACCCCACACATCATTAATATTTATCACTTCATAATCTGCAAATAAAATTCCCCTTCTGTATGATTCAGGTATGAATTTAATTACATTAGGGAGGGTTATTTGCAGTGACAAGGCAGGTCACACTTTCTCTGTAGCCTCTTAGTGATCCAAAGACCTGAACTAGTTCCAATGCCTGCTCCAATTCACTTACAGTGAAGTAATACACAAGGCTGATACAAAGTCTGCGGGTATGGGTACAAGTCAGACGCTGCATTTCTGTGTGCAATGTTGCCAAACTGCTGCCAGACACCACAGTATTGAGTCATAATCACTGCGAAGGAAACCTCAAATCTCATACTTACTGGATAATTCTTGAAATTCAAGAGTGAAAAATTAATTTTATTTCAAGAATTCAATGACTTATACCTGTATACCCAGGTCATATTTCCTTGCATGATCTGACCCCACATTCTGTCCTAAACTATCTGCCTACTCGAACCCCAGTACCTACGTTTAGTTTTGAAAAATGTCATATTTACATAATTTTTGCCTTCTTTTCTGTGCCACTCAATTATCCTACTCTACACTAATTTTTCATTCACTGAAACAATAACTATTAATCACACCAAACACCCTGGTCAGTACCATATCACAGCTCAGCTGTACTGACTTGTACCATCATGTTTTACATATCTAGACTTGTTCATGTGCCAAATGAGAAAGCAAGGGTATCAGACATGACATGTACCTGTAGGATGTGGGGTCCTCCTACATGGTGTGTTGGTGAAGACACACATGAAGATCACAGCAGGAGATTCAAGTCTTCACAGATGTGGCACTGTGTAATTGTGCGAGTAGTTCCTGATTTTCAAAGGCACAATGATCCTTCAAAATGTCACAGCTACTTGCCAAATAACACAGTACCACATCCCAGAAGACTTTGACCTTCAGCATCACCACTGGCAATGCTTCATATCTCGCAATATCAGGGTATTTGCTCTCTTCAAAATTCAGCACCGTAACCTGACAGCCTTCCCTCCAGCGATATCAATCCATGACTGCCAACACATGAAAAATAGTTACTAAAACCTTAGAAAATAAACATCTGAATACATTATATACTGGCATCGCTGGTAATAATTTCAAATTGTGTTCAAATGCTTTAACCTACGCCTGTTAATTCAAGCTGATCATCACATGCTGAATGTAGCACATCAAAAGATACTAATCTTCAGTACACAGACTCTTAGCAGCAGAGAGGGTACCAACTTCTTAGGTCACACTTTGTCTGCAGTTCACGGCTCCTCACAGGCATCATGCAGTAAGGTGGTTCCGGATCCTTGTGCAGCACCATGTCAGAATAGTAACAGTGAGACGGATGTCTTCAATGCTGAAAAGAAAATGTGGCCCTGTGCCAAATCACTCATGTCTGACTCATCTGTGGTTAAAAAACTTGCACACACCCCTGGTCTCTCTACAAGACAAAGAACACACAGAAACTTCTTAAAGATGTGATGTTGCCTGACAGATACGTTTGTTATTCTCAATAACTGCTACAATTAACTAGTATGAAATGGTCATTAGCGAAAAATTACTTAGTAAGGATGGGAAAGGTCTTTGGCCAGATTTAAGATATTACCATGGAACTGCCTGGAAAGCTGATAACAACCACAACAAATTGCAGTCTAGACCACCAGTCCCCTGGCCAAAAATATGAAACAGGAATCTTCAATGCAAAGAACAACCATTATATTTGGTTCTAAGAAGTAACAAAATCAATTTGATCATTGATTTAAAAACAGAGATGGAATTATGGAGACAATTATGTAAACCTTTTAGGCAATGAAGTAATGAACTACAATTTTCTGAACATCATTTAAAGACAATGGACACATAGCTTTGTGTACTCCAGCATTTGTGAAGCCACACCCACTCCCATCTTGACTGACTGGCTGTCACTGTACACAGTTGGCACAGAAAACATGAGCTGGAGGACACGCAGTTAACAGACACATATGGCTATTCATCCTCTGAATATTAAATTTATTAAAACAGAATTAATGTACAAATTTTATGTTCACTGTCCTTCAACACACATTGCATCTTATGTCAATTTTACATCAACGATTTATTCAAATTTAAAATACATGCACCACAAGAACAAAATATTTTTATTAATTATTATTCACAATCAATACCAGATATGAATGAAAAATAATCAGACAGCACAAGATCAACTGGACCGTGTACCACGTATGGATGAATTCAAAGTGCCTACAAAATTTTGGCACTTATGACACTGATCAGTGGACACTATATTAACCTTTTAAAGCCTAGCGGTAACTTCACATACGACCCAGTTTAACATTAAAAAATTCTATGTGGTGCCCACATTGCATTTATGTTTTGTACGGATCTCAGAACAAACAGCAACTTTTGCCTTATAAAACATTAAGAGACTGGTTTTTATAACCGAAGTGGAGAGTGTTTACAGTGCGGTATGCACTGAGTCCTTATATAAAACAGATGTGCTTCATCTTTAAAGGGTTAAACAAACTAAGGGCAGAGACCAATGATGGCCTTCTGTCAATTTAAGCTCCTCTTGAGTTCTGCAAAAGCACGGTATTCAGTCCTTGACTGGCTGAGTCGCTATCAGTGACTGCAAGTTAGTCTTTAAAATTAATTTCTGAACACGTCAGCTCTTGCAGTTACCACCATTCTCCCTGCAGGTTACTGCAAGGTTCCTACACGCACCTGCGTAACAGCACACTGCTGGTTTGGAGCACCGCCATTAAAAAAGCAGATTAGAGAATATCATATAGCCAGGAAAAGGGAGAACAGAAAAGAACAGAATTTATTTACATTCCAAAGATCCCTGCTCGGGCTAATAAGGGGAGTGCACGATCAAGTCCTCTCCAATTCATTCCAAACTTTGTGAGAATTTGGAATTCCACACACAAAGCAAAACAAAATCAAGCCACACTGAGAAACTCCTGAGAAACTGAGAGAAGTTCTCCCGCTTGCTTATCACTG
The DNA here is from genome assembly GCA_013340265.1 of Coptotermes formosanus. Lineage (NCBI taxonomy): Eukaryota > Metazoa > Arthropoda > Insecta > Blattodea > Rhinotermitidae > Coptotermes > Coptotermes formosanus. Next base: position 2,775,121 of record BLKM01000588.1, on the reverse strand, counting down.
TTCATTTAATTGTCCAAAAGTCCAAGTGGCCTAGTGTTTAGACAACAGATTTGTAACCAGAAGGCACCTGAGTCATCATTTTATGAAAACAGGTGACTTCGAGGGCACCTCTGTTAGCAAGATACTGAACTTCATTCAAGGTGTGGAGCTGCTGCATGAATGAGCTAAAGGGCTGCACAAAAGCCTGCTAACGGTCAAAGTGCAGAGGTCACTGCAGCACCCACCGTTCTGTAACTGTTCTGTTCTATTCTATTCTGCTCTATTCTATGTGTGCAGCCAAAACAGCAGTCAATATACAGACTGGGTTACATGCTGGATCATACACAGATTACCAGCAAGGGCAAGGTATTTTTCTCTTCTCTTCACCAAGCCTCTGGCTAAATGGCTTTTGAGGGTTCTTTTCTTAGGGGGCAAAGTAGCCAGTGTATTAAGCTGAACAATAACCTCCATGCAGTGGGGGGTATTCCTCCACTCCCCCTGTATGACTTCATGGCATGGCCAACAACTTTACTTCTCTGTTTAATACTTTCTTATATTTAGAATGTTCTAATGCCTTCAGCCATCCACTCATTGGTTTTAAACAACTTTTTTATGCTCTAATACATAAATTTTTTTTCAAATGTTCTTGATAAGGTGTTCAAAAAAGAAATCAACCTTGACTCCAAATCACCACCACTGTACAATAATTCCCGATCACTGTTACTAATATGTTTTATGAATTCATTTATAGTCGCATTATTTATCACTCCAGTTAGATTCCTGTAAGTGCGCAAATTAGAAACAGGAACTGTCATTTTTAAACTAACAGCCGAGCGTCACAATCAGACAGCCAGTTTATCAATGGTGTACTGAAAATTTGTTCTACCCTAGAAACACCTATAAAAAGATTACCAGTGCCAAAACTGGAGCAAATTTGAATTATTGTGGGAAAATTAATTACATGAGACTAAATGTCAAAATGGAACTCACACTTTGTTTACGGGAACTTACGGCAACATAAATATGTATGTTCTCTGAACTGACAAGTTCAGTTTCCCGTTCACGACAGCAGCTCAGAATGCCATCTCCAATACCAGTTTTCAGAAACGTTTACTATACTTTCCTCATCAACCACAAAGACAAATAATGCTCAGCAGTTGGTTTCAAATCAACAGAAATACTTTTTGGAAACACTTAGCTATGATGCCGTTCACAGGCCACCACCCAAATATGCACCAAGAAACCACATGGGAACTTATCGTACCTTTCTTTTGTTAGGTTTATAACTGCTAACCATAAAACAGTGGCCATGAATCAATAAGCTGTCCTACACTGCAAATTTCTTACAGCAATTCCATGCACGTAACTTACTCAAATTGTCTAGGTACATCCTCCATTACCCAACGAAATGTCTTTACCGACTAACACACTGATTTCTCAGCTGCTTGCAAATTTTGTTTCCACACACTTGCATGTTAATTAATGCCACTGTAATACCATAAGATTCACAATTTTTAGTTTTCTTTCCAATTAAAAGTTTAAAATACTTCTATCACAACACCTCCTATCGCTTTTCAAAATGGCTACCGCTACGACCCTCCTCCACGGCACAGTTTTCAAAATGGTTAACGCGGTAATTTCCTATTGGCTACACTAGAGTTCACTACCACAGATTACTATCATCTATACCACAGAAATTACTTGAGAAATTGTACCGTGGTACCCGACTTTTGTGCTATGTTACAACGGCTCAAAATCGGCGCCACACTGAAGAAGCCATGGTTCATGAGAATGCACATTGCTGGTGTGGCTGTTACATGTTATTTCTCTGAGCTGCGCCTGTTCTTCCACCCCGTTAGTGCCGTGGTGAAAAACAAACAGCGCAACCTCCACTTTAGCTATACGTTTCTATTTTTTGTACAGAAACAATTTTACCGTTTGGCCTTGTCACCGACTATGCCGTACCCATGTTTAGGTCTGGAAGTTGAAGAACCAAGTTAGTATGATGTGTACACCTCACATGTATCCAACTTCATGTAATTACACACTATGACGGCTCGAAAACGCGTTTCCATCGTTGCTAATAGCAGTAATATATCAACTTACCAGTCTTGAGTACTGGGATGTCACAGAGATGAAAGTACGTGTAATCATTGCGACGTGTCGTGGATCACTATAGTAGGTTAGGTGCAGAAACTGAGGTGTGGTACAGTAATGCCAGTTTGCGTAATTTCCTTTCTGTGAAATTATAGTAGAGCGAAAGAGATTTCATTTGCCCTTGTCTAGGAATCCGTAAGTTTTTGACAGTGTTCACCTGAATTGCCACTAGGTTTTAGATACTTCTAAGTGTGTGTGGCCTCTTGGTGTTAAACTGCGTATTTGGTACAGTCTTTTGTGTCATTTTCGTAATCGTGTTATAAAGACGTCTAAATGTATTCCTTACTGAGATACGTTGTTAGATATGTAGTACAAGGACTCATCTTGCATGTGCTTTTAAGGATAAACTCACCTTTGACACTTGTCGCACAGTATATTTTTTCACGCCACTAATGGCAGTGATTCTGGATTAGTGTATACGGTATGCTGGCTAATATATACACAAGCATTATTTGTTTTCAGTTTATATCCGAAGGGCCCAACATGGTTTGTGAGAAGTGTGAGAAGAAACTTGGACGAGTTATTACACCAGACCCATGGAAGTCGGGAGCACGAAACACTGTTGAAAGTGGTGGTCGCAGGATCGGCGAAAATAAGGCCATTAGTGGGAACAAATACAGATTTAGTCCTTACACATCTAAATTTGAAACTTGTCGCATCTGTCGGCAGAATGTGCATCAAGTGGGGTCCCATTACTGTCAGGCCTGTGCATACAAGAAGGCAATATGTGCGATGTGTGGCAAAAAGCTTCTTGAAACCAAGAATTATAAACAATCTTCTGCTTAAATACTTGAACTGCCAGTGTATAAATGCAGGAAATATTGTTCTGTAAATACTAAAACATGGTGTGTAATGTCTAACACCACCTTAATGACATGTACTGCACCCCATTTTCACAAACTTGTGTTAGTGATGAAGTTGTGTGACATCCAATGTAAAGGAAATGTATTCTCTTAATTGTGCAGTATCAGTCATGGAAGAAAATTAAGTTCAGTCAGTTGGTTTGATTTGTTCAATACTTTAAGCCTTCTGTAATCGGTCTGTACTTCAGTGAACATGTAAATAGCAGATACTGGCAAAATATGTGTAGTATCACGATTTGTTCCCAGTTTATATGTGTAATGTTTTATTAACTGAATTAAAGTGTGTCTGTTTGTGAATTCAGAATGTATTAACCCTTTAAAAACGGAGCGTATCTGTTTTATATAAGGACTCGGTGCGTACCGCGCTGTAAACACTCTCCACTTCAGTTATAAAAACCAGTCTCTTAATGTTTTATAAGGCAAAAGTTGCTGTTTGTTCTGAGATCCGTACAAAACACATAAACGCAATGTGGGCACCACGTATAATTTTTTAATGTTAAACCCGATGGTATGTAAAGTTACCGCTAGGCTTTAAAAGGTTAATATAAAATGGTATATACCACTGTAAATCATGCTCAGTGTTGCTTGGTGGAAAAATATTTGTCACCTGCAGGGAGCCTCAGAAGGATCAGTCAGCATTTTAAACCTGAACTTTCACTGTTACCACTTGTTTCCAGACACACCCTCTACTCTGACATTACTCTGGCTCAGAAATATATGGCACACAGTGTACATGGGGTTTGGATGAAGCTATGATGCCAGGTTTTTGGGTGAATGTGTAGAAACAGTATAATTACTGGGATGTGGCCTCTGGGATCTCAGCAGTGTTTTATTTAATTGAGGCATGTTGTTATATTTGTCTGTTGGTAACACAAATTTCCAGAGTTTAAGGCATAGGCAGATGCCCCACACAATGCAGTTGAGGCCTATTTAAAGTATGTACTGTACTATTAACACAGCGTAAGCATATTTTATCATCATGGCAAATGTGTGAAAGTTGGATTTAGTCATATGAATAATAATAATATTTTGGTATTGATGAAGTGTAATTAATCTGATTGAAAGAGCAAGTGTGTGAAGATAATTGTTGGTCGGTAGTGATCGTTTTTTTTACTAAGGCGCATGATTAATATTTTGTTAAGTAAAGGTAAAGGTAAAGCAGTCCCATTACAGGCCTGGACAGGCCCAGAGGGTTCCAGGAGATTGAGGCTTCCAGATTTCTAGACAATCGGTGCATGAAGGTGGTAGGTTGTCAGCCATACACACCGGTCGCGTTTACCCCCCAGGAAATATTCCTGGTACTCATTTCTGTTAGAGGCCAAGTCAACCCCAGGGCCATAATGCGACCGACAGGATTATGCCAATGAAAAAATCCACTGACACCATCGGGAATCAAACCCGCAACCTGCTGGTTTGCAGCGCAGTGCCTCAAGCAACTGTGCCACCACAGCCCCATTTTGTTAAGTAATCTCGCCATTAGAAGCAAGGTCTGTTATTCCTGAGGGTGTTAAAAAAAAAAAAGCAACAGGAATGACAATTTGAGATTCTTAGGTTCCAAACGAATTCTCAGCGGTGAGTACAGTATGTGTCATTGGTTACTGATATCCAGGCTGTGATGGAAGGATATCTCATTGTTCATAAAACATTCTCTTTGTGAAATGAAAACATATCACATAAGAGTAACTTGTATCAGCTGTGTATGTTGCACACGGTGTACATACTTTTCACATCGTGTAGTTTGAAGTTATGTTGTAACTTCCAAATTCACTCATCTGTAAGGTTTTTTCACCCCTCATATATAGAAGTCAGAAGAAATTGTCAACAGCTGACCAATATAGTGTGACCAACAGTGTACACTGTCAATAATTTGTGTCACCAGTGGAGTTCACCTTGCGCTGAGAAGGTAACATACGGCATTAACAATATGAATGACAGTTTTGTTTCTGTATTTTCTGGTTTCATTTTTACACAGGGCTCAGCTGTGGGCAGATGGACTGGGTGTGCCCTGCAGTGCACTGAATCTTGGGTATGGGATTACAATAAACAGCGAGCAACTTACTGGTACTGCTAAATGGGAAGACATATTGAAGCTGTATGAAATTGACAAACAGAATGTGCTTTATCAGCTGCTACCCAATGTGATGCACAAACACCTGAACCCTGCTTGACAAAGTGTGGTGAAAGTGAGCTTGGCTGCGCAAGCTATGAGCAGTTACCAGCATTCCATTGTAGTGGGTAAGAACAGTTACACTGTGAAGTTGAATCACACATAATGGTGTTCTGTGTTTCAGTGGTTTATTTTGTAGTGTTTTCTTTTTTATATCATACTCAACTGTGAAGGAAATTTGTATCATTCTGACATTAATTGCAGGTAAACTGGAAAGCAGATTCTGTCAACAGTTGTGTTTATCAAAGAAGTAGACAGCTTCATTGGTGTCACATGCTATCCTGACTGTGCCACTGGTTTTGACTGCCAACTTAGCAATACAAGTACACTTGAAACACTGGAGAAAAGCTGCTAAGATAAAAATTGGATGTTCTGAGCAATGAGTACAGAAACTGTGCCAAGACGGGACAAATGGCAGTAGTGTACTGTGGGAATGTGTTCAAAAATAGTGGCACTTCACTGAAATGATTCAGCTTAATTTTATGCTGTCATTTATCTTTATAACTGTGACATGCAGAACCTCAATGAACATTCTTCATAATATGTACATTATAATATATTCAGTTTTATGTACATGTACTCTGCTTCTTGAACTTTATTTTGTATTACATTTAGTGTTCTTTTGTGTGTTGACCGTTGTATAACACTGGGAAGTGCTACAAATTTAGTGTATTAGTGTTATGTGTACTGTGAAGAAAATATCACCATCAGAAATGTAGTTCTTATTCATGTAATTGTAGTTATGGCATACGTATTTTATTTACTTCATGTGATGACAGTTGTGTATAATGGATGCAGCTGTTTCTACTTTGAGAACATTCAACATTGTGAGTAGTCTTGAGTGTGTGGTTGTCCTTGTTATATCATTTTAGTAGAACTTTGCAATTTACCATGTGGGCCTGACCCTAAAATGCATACTTATAATGTTTGTACCCGAGAAGTGTTCCAGATTTTGTTCCTCAGTTTGTTTCAGAGGCAGAATATGAGCAAAGCGTACACAGTTGGTGGGAAACAGAATGTGGTATTAAATACTGTGCCTTTAAAAAACGTACTGCACTTCCTGTAATTCAGTTTTCCCAACATTACATTTCCATCGATGCTTCAGTTGTTCTTTATATTCTCTATACTCTTACATTCTTTATATCAAGAGTAAGGCGTAGTTTACATAAATGGACTGTACCGCAGATCTCACAAATTTTGACACTTTGTCAACGTTCAATATGAGAGAGATCCAAAGTTAAGTTACCAAACAGTTCTCACTTTAAGCCATACTGATGCACAGTAAAGCCCAGTTCTGACTTGCTGGTTGCTTGTGGGTCCTAAGCCTCTACATGCGCATTTCTTGCCACCACAAATGTAACACTTACTGCACTGTGATTTCACTGCATGGATTTCTGTTAGTTTAAACAGAAAAATAAGAAGTAACAAATACAAACACTCACTAGCAACATATTTTATGCAGTACTATAGACAAAACTTGAGAGAATAAATTTTCATGCATTTGCTGTGATCAGAACTAGCAAACAGAGTATATAATTTCAGTCCACCAGTAGATGTTTAGCAAATACCAATAAACATAAGATGGATGATACTAATATTCTTATCATTATGTTTATGTTTATGAATAAGATTTTTATAGACTTGCACATGAAAATGGTATAAAAAAACACCTGGATTAGAACCTCATGTATTAATATATTCCTCATTAAGGTGAAAAGAATTAATAATCCCACCTATGAACTTCCAAACAGCTGGTGGCTTTTAATAGTAGGTAATGTATATGCACAGTATGTGTCTGGACTGTAATTCATTCCAGTTTTATTGTAACAATGGTGCATAATGTATGAAATTAATAAAAGAAAACCAATACTTTGTTAAATATAGATATTTACAATTTAAAGATATTAAAACCTGCTAATGTTAAATGGTGTCAACTGAAGTCCAGTACTTTTTATGATACAGTGTTTGAGCTGTCATGTGGTTTATCAACGCTGTGATGTTGATCACACAGTACTTCAACCAAGATGGCGGTAAAATGCCATTAAAAATGTGAAATATAAATGATAGCAGGTACAGTCACTGTGGAAGGGAATGTGATTATCATTTAATTCCTTCTGTAAAATTATAATAATAAAAACAACAAAAGAGCTATAAACATTCTATGTTAACTAACAGTAACAGTGAGTTGAAATGCAGAGATTGCACATATGTTAGTTTATGTCACCTATAACCATACTAATAAACAAATATAATACAGCAATTCTCGTTGAGCAATAAACACATCTCGTTTGATTCAGCACTCATCCTTGCGCACTTCAACAAGCTTATCCAAAACCTGTGCTTGTTGCACTGACTTTGAGCACCACTGTAGTCTATGTACACACAACACATAAAATATGCACCAAGTAAGAAATGTACTCAGTACAAAGAGATGGCACTGTGGTCCAAGGTATTTACAACAAAATTCACAGTACAGTGTGTATGACTTTAAGGGTGCATCATAGTCTTAAATTTGCTTTGTTCCATGTTATATACATAATACTTCATGTTTCGTGTGCGTGTGTCTGTAGGGGGAGATAACATACCTTTGCTTCATTGTCTTGGTTATAAATATGGTGGGACAGTGAACTAGTATTTTGTAACTGGAAGTAAATTATGTGTACTTAGATAATATCACAGTGTTCTGGGATGTGTAGATAGTCTCCACTTTGTGTTCTCACATTATGTAAGACTTTCCTTATACAACAGTAAAATTATAGTTTTGATTTTGTTTTGGTTTCAACAGAGGGCAGACATCAGACAGGAATTTAAAATTTGATCAGATGTTATAAATCTCTCAGCCCATCAGAGCTCCAGCTACACTAAATACTGGATAAAGTTCTGTAATTATTTTGCATGTCCAAAAGTATTCCATGCTGAATAAGGGTATTAAAAATGACAATTCTAACACACAGCATTTACACTTGTGGACATTCATTATTAATCTCGAATATTTCTTCCTTTGTTCAAGTTATCGTATGACCGTAGTAAAAACACTAGTTACAAACAAGTTGGTCTTTATCCTATTAATGCCACAGTAAAGGTGAATTTGTGGACATTTTTCAATTTTTATACTGCCCAGAATTAAACTTTAACTCATTACAGGATGAAGAACCTTCATTTTTATATGTTTGCGAATGTGTTGTGATGAGGCTTTACCTGGACATTACAAAATCAGTAAAGCCTCTTTTCCCAGCTTACAAACATTAAAGCCCGCATCAGTAATGTCAAAATATTCAAAATTTACATGAGAAATGTTCCCATTTTTGGAAGCTCGATAAAGAAAATGTGTCATTCATGGCATTATTACGTATTGGTGCTCACCATATTTTACCAGTTTATCAACGCTTAACTTTTCAAACTTCCCTAGTTTTGATGTCCTGTAAGAAAGAACATGGAAATGCCTAAGAGTCCATACTATATATGATGCAAATTGCACATGCAGTGCAAGAAGATAAAGAGCTCATGAGGCCTTCCTGTTATATCAGTTTTCTATGACTATTAAGTAACCACAACTTTGCTTGAAGGCTTCAGTAAACTTCAACTCACACTCACGCACTGAATTCAACAACTTTTCAAAGTTTTAATTAGTACTGATATAATCATTATATATCACGTACACTGTTTTATAAAAAACTCCTGAAATAGTCTGTACACTTTGATTTGAGCTAAAATAATAAATACCTATAACAAATGTAGTTTAAACAGAGGTGCTTTTTGTGGAAACTACAGTTTATTTTCAGTGGTCTTCCATTCCGTAAGTTCCAAAGAATGAGGATATGTAAGAGTTAATTTTTCTGGGAATTTAAAACATGTTGATCGGTAACGTTACCGACGTTTCGGAGAGGTTTAATGCCTCCATCTTCAGGGCCAGGCAGGGCTACATGACCTTGAAAGTCGAGGCACTACACCAAAATGTTGCTAACGGTTTGTTTACCAGCCAACATGGCATAAGATCACAGAGGACTCCAGTCTTCACCAAAACCTCTGTGGTAACCAAAAAAAAAAAAACTCATAATGAGGATACTGTTCTCTGTGACATTATTCTGGAGAAAACAAGAAATTAGACATGCTCTACACAGTGACTACACTATGCCTGAGTTTAGTATTAAATCTAACCAATTTACGAAACATAATTCATAATCTCTGCGTAGCTCAGTGATAATTATGTACAATTAGAGTGACATGAATAAGACAGGAAAGTTGTATTCACCAGCATGTGCTACTTTTGTCAGAATTAAAGAAACATTACTGTCCCTTTGTGGCAATACTGTACTAAGAGGTCTAGCCATTCCCATGGTTAAATACAACATATAAATACGGTAGCATCTGTTGTTGTTTACATATTTAACAAGAAAATGGTAAAAGTTATCATTTTTAGGATTTGTAAGAACCATGTATTTTGCTGAACAGATGCTTTTATTATTTAGTATTGTTTAAAAGCTAGATCCTTTAAGATGGAAAGAATGCATTTATTTTGAAATGTCAGAGTGACAGCTTCAAACCATGTTCCTCATTTGTCTAACTGTGCATTAGTTTTGTGTGTCACCTTTCCATAAATTCAAAATTAATAGTCTTATTTTTGTCACTCTGTAGTGGATAGGAAAAAATAAGTGAAAGTGTACTTCCTAAACTTCTTATGGGTAAGCAGAATGTATGTAAAATCTAAGACTTTTTATATATGGGCACATCAAATTGGTGACAGTTTACTGTTAAAGTAAATGTACACTCGGTAAGTGTAGGAATAATCCTTGCGAGAGATCATCTCTTCTTCTTTAGTAAATCAGGTTCATCACCTATCACACTGCTACAGACATTGAGTACTTCTGACTCCAGATCAATGTGCTGGAAAACTAAACAACAAAGAACTAAAACATAAACACAAATTTGATTTGGTCCCTTGAAGTTTGTTATGAAGTTATCTGATTATAGTTCTGAAACTTTATACATGTGCAGTCACATGTTGACATGTTAATAATGAGGTAAAATCACCCCTTTGTGTTAGACTGAGATGTATACAACTAAACCTGCTGTTTCAGACATTCTTCACATCACACTGTTTCAATCAGAAGAACAGATTTCCTTAAGTGTGCCTTTTTAATGTTGATCAGATGTGTAATAGAATTTATCTAGGGTTGATGGACGATCAAGCAGTCGTCTGTCACCGGTGCATCTAGTTAGGTGGCTAAACTGCTGTCCAATTGGCACTGAGTAACCTACCTTGTTCGGTCCCTCTGCCATGTACCACTGTTGGTCACACCATTTAGGTATATTTTTGACTATTAGCAGGTCACACTCACTGCTGTTATTCCATTTGTTACTGCATTTTCTCTTCATGGCTTCGCATGACTTCCACTGGACTGGTTGCTATCGAGCACAATATGCGTGACTGACTGTGTTCGGGCAGGAAGCGAGACAACTGTTGAGTGAGGTACACAGGAGCCATCATCTGCGTAACCCACTTCTTCCAATCCATTACTTGTGTTACCTTCATCAAGGAAAACCCACTGTTCAAAACTTGTGCTGTTCCTGTTAGTATTACCTTCTGTGGATGCTGTAAACTGATGTGGAAGTGAAGAGAAACTAATGAACTTACCACTGCTGCTATCTGCTGTGGGCCCAGACTGAATACTCTCCTTGGGAAGCTGCTGGATGCAGTTGATCGCCCTTCCATTTCCACTATTCTCTGTAGCAACTGTGGATGAAGTTATGCTGTCTGACTTCCTGGGAGGAACAGGTGGCCTTGCAGGCTTGGCTCTTCTCTCTTCAGTGTTGGAGGTGTGATTTGCATTATTGCTGGAAATACTGACTGATGGCACAGCAGACTGCGTTCTGTCTGCTGTAATCCTCATTGGTATTCTAGAAACTGTGCTGCGGATGGCTGTGACAGTAACATTGCCCTTCTGAGGTGCACCACCTTGTGCAACAACATTGCGTACAGTGTCCACTTCTTTGTCATCACCTTCACTTTCAAAAGAATCTGTTGACAGACTTGCATCAGATATGTACTTGAGAACTCTCTGTGTCACAGTACTGCTAGATACATCTGCAGGTCTCAGTTGCTGTTCCTCAGCAGGCAACTCTCCTGTCACATCGCTTGTGGTACTGTCTGCACTTGTGACAACCTGAATTTCTGTAATATAGGTCATGGATTGGGAGGGTTTCAAAGATAACTGACTAAGGACTGGAACAGGGGATGTTGGTAGCTCTGGAGGCTGTGAGTCTTGTTCCCATGTAGCATCTTCAATATCATCATCCTTGGAAATCTCTCCAGCTAAAGTGCTTGTCGTGGAATCAACTGCTGTTATGAATGTTTCTGTGACAGATGCATCCAGGGTGGAGTCTGGCTCACTGACATCATCACGTGTTGTTGAGCTGACCACATGAATACTGCTGATACCAGCATGACTGGAAGTAATAACTGGTGACTGTGCAGACTCACTGCCGTTATGCGCTATTGATGCGTTGTATGGCTCTCCACCATGAGAGACTGGCGTTGAACTAAGCAGTCCTGCTGCAGGATTGCTGCTGGACTGCCACGGTGAGGACAGATCACTTACAATGGACGGAGCTGAAATGTGAGAGCCTGCCAGTTGAGTGCTGAAAGCCTGTGCAGCATCTGTATGGTGCCATGGTGTGCTTGCTGCTCCCCCCCCAGAGACATTTTTGGTGTCATGGTGTGCTGGAGTGGTACTGTATGATCCCGATGCAATGGTGACCTGAGATGCAGTCGAACTGAAGTTTTGTTCGCCTCCTGGTTCAGGACTAATACGCAGCACAGTTTTCTTTTGATGTGGTGGGCTTTCATTCTCCATATGCTCCATGTTGTCTGTTCCACTATTTCCATATTCCAAGACAGCCAAGTATCCCACATCATCTACATTAAGAATATCTGTTCTGGTTATCCCTAGGTGAGAAGTTGTGAAAGTAGGTAATGAAGTTGATGTGTCAATTTCTACGTTTTCATCAGATTTTGAAGACTGTTCAGTAGGGCTTACCTCGGGCATATTTACTGTGTGTTGTAAAGGCAACGCGTCTTCTGTAGGTCCATTATTGCTGGACGTTTGGAGGTTTACATTCTTTCTGTCCGACTGCATCAGTGCCTCCTCTAGCGTACCCCAGTCAGACGACTTTTTGAGCCGACGTCTCTGGAATGTATCCATGGCATTATCCAGACGAGGTTCCTTTCTATATGCCATCCCATCCTCTCCATCTGGCATACCACCGTGGTAATCCTCACCAGGCGGTGGAAGTGGAGCTTTCCGTTTTTTACTACTGTGTGGTGTACCACCCTCTGCAAGATCCAGTGACACAGCCCGTTCCAAGATGCTCATGGGCTGTTCAGAATCGAGGCGTGAAAGATCGCCTAGTGATGCTGCTTTACGGGTACTGTCATTCTCCAACTGTACTGTGTCCGATGTCGGGCTGTGGTGAATAGTGATATGAGAGGAATTCAGTTCTATGGTAGTACCACCCTTCTTTGTCTTTTTCCCCTTCACTATTCCTTCATAAGTGTCATCATATCCCTCCAATTGCTCCAGGTCTGAGTCAGAATCAGAGTTGGTGCCACTAACATTCACACCTATATCATAATCCAGGTGCTGCTGTAGGGGCTTGTGTTCCTGTGTTGTACGTGCAGCACTTCCAGGTGATCCATCACTGCTTTTATTCCCTGTAACTGAGGTATCTAATGTGGTGAAGTCTGTCCTTAAGATCTTATTGGAACTGCCCTCAATTGTGATGTTTGTTATTTCTCTTTGCATCACATCAGTGTTACTGCTCTGCCTTGCTGTATCAGTAAATGAGGTGATTTTTCCTGTAAGAGGCAATGCCACTATATCATCAGCCCTCTGAATATTTTCAGCATCTGTGTGTCTCTCAGTGCCATGTTGGACCGTGCTATCTTTCATTCTTAGCTTATCTGCAACAGAGCTCAGAGCTTCTTTCTCAGTGTCCCTGTCAGACCCAAGGTATGGACTTTGACCAGGTGAGGTGGACTTCTCTTCAAGTTCCTCTGGTGGAGGGGGAGGTGCTTTCCTCTTGTTTGGTCTCTTCGGTGTCCTCCCCAAACTATCACTGTCCATGTTCCCAGTAGTAGTGGCATCTTCGCCCTCGCTGGAGCTGCCTCCACTAGGACCATCCTGTGAGGCAGTTACCTTTCTTTCTTCAACTCGAGTGTCCATCACTACGTTGCCCAGAGACTTCCTGTTGCTGCGAGCAGCCATGGCCGCTCTGCATACTTCTTCTGGGACCTCTGTGGGTATCTGACCTTCCTGCATGTCTTGCTTGCTGTCATGTTGCTGAGGTTTGCCCTCTTTCTGTTTGTCATTCATCCTGGATAGTTCCATCTCAACTACTTCTGGCACAGGTGGTGAAGCTGGTTGTCCTGTTGAGTTCTGCACCTCTTGTTCAGTACTGGTAGATGTTTCAGGATTTTGGCTACCATTTTTCTTCTTATCATTATGGTGCAGCTTGTCCTTGAGATTTTGCAAACCTTTTGTCAGTAGATTTTTCACATTACTTTCACCACTCTGCTTTCCTTCTTCAGCCTGATGTCCCATCAGATGGTGTTTAGGATGACTTCTCTGTGACTCACTGGGCCCAACATCTATTCCTCGTTCATCATACCGGAAGGAGTTTGGCTTATGTTTCCCTCCTACACCATCCATACCTGAGCTGGTGATAATACCTGAGCTCATCTGGCCAGAATGTGGGTTACTGCCTGACACCTGGGCAGCAGCTCCCTCACCAACCCTTTCAATGATGTAGTTGTGTTCATTCTGTTTGTGTTCTGCTTCAACTACTGGTCTTTCACATCCATGATCAGGCACGTACTCACCACTTGCACTTTGTTTTGCCCCTGCAGATTCTTCACACATACTGCCTGAGTTACTGTGACCTGCATGTGGGTCTGGAAGTACACGTACACCAAACTTCTGGAATTTACTAAGTGTGTCCTTAGCAGAGCCTTCTTGACTTGGGGATTCACGATTCTGAAGATCATTAGGTGGAGAAGCTGTACCCTTAGTTGGGGTTTTCTTTGCTCTTTCAGGCTTCACAATAGCAATGCCAGCCAATGGTGCTGTTTTCTCCAGTTTTATATTATCTTTTCTTGCTTCAATTCCAGCGGGTACTGATGACAACTTGAGAGTTGGGTAGTCCCCACTCTCATCACCATGTGCCTCCATACGAGGTGACTTGTCAATCAGACCCATCTGCTGCATTCTTTTCAGGCTTGCTTTACCAATCTGAGACATCAAAAGTAAAACAGTGTCATGTAAGTAGTGAACTAACAATTTTATAAAATGCAAAGGAACATATCTTGAGTCAACAGGATATTTAAAATATCAATACAGGTCTCATATTTCTTACATTCACATGTAAGACCCATTTTAATATTGTCCTCCCATCTACACTTACGTCCCACATTTGGTATCTTACCTTCAGGTTTGTTGCTCATTACTTACACATTCTAATTTCCACACTGTACGCCAAACTTCCTGCCCATCTCATTCTTCACTTGTTCTCCCATATAACACATGGTGAAGAGCTCAAATCATGAATTTTCTCATTATGCACAGTTTTACATCCTCCTGCTACTTTTTGTTTCTTGGGTGCAAATACGCTCCTGAGCACCCACAGTTTTTCAACAACCCCCCCCCCCCCCCATTTCCTTCAAATATCCTTAAATTTTCTTCCGTTAGACAAAAGCCACATTTTATCCCCATCTAAACAGGGGGTGGAATAATAGTTTTGTGTATTTTAGTCTTCAGATCTTTAGGTAGGATACAGGAACACAAAACGTTTTTGAGGTGGATGGAAGCAAGAATTTTCTGAATTTAATTGTCCCTTAATTTCCTCATGAATATCACTTCCACACAATTACTTTGCAATATAGTAAATGTCAGTAGAATATGTGTGCTTTTCAGGAAGAGCTTCACAGATAAGCAGATGGTCTTTCTTTTCTGACACTATAATCAAATAATAACAAATAAATGAGTTTTTCCTCACGTGAATCACAATTCACTGTTACCACGTGTATTGCTTACCTCAGCAAGATCTGCAATTGACTGACTGCGGTAAAATGGATGACAAATCCTGTCTGCTGGGGCAATGCCTGAACCAGATGTTCTCTTGGTACGAACGAGTGTGTTGGGACATGAGTTGGAAGAATTCTCTACCTCAAGTTGAACATCATAGGGTGAGGCATAACTCAGAATGGTGAGTGCGTCCTCAAACACCATGTGCCGAAAACTGATGCGGATGCCATCAATCCGGTCACCTGATTGACACAATTTATTATGTTACTTCCAAGGACCAACTTTTATACAGCCCAGTCCATGTGGGATTTGTGGTAGACAAAATGGCACTGGTACAGGTTTCTCTCTGAGTACTTCAGTTTTCCCCTGTCAGTATCATTCTGCCACTGTTCAATACTCATTCATTCATCTGTCACAGGCACTGTATAATCTCAAAAACTGACCAGCATTGTTCAATAACACACACATTTACACAGGTATGCATGAGTTTCCACATACCTGGGACTGTTTCTGAACTGTGACCTTGCAGATCATTCTTTTGAGGATAAAAATATTTTCACAGTGTAATGCTCCTTTCTTACCTGAATGTACGAAGAAGGCCCAAAAAGGTAAATAAACACATGTGAGAATACTTTTAATCACACAATTAAGCCACACACCTAACATTTTCGTGTCTAATTAACCCGCATGTTACACCCTTTGTCTCACTGTGCAAATTATTGATACCTATCCAGTAGAAGTCTGGGTTTACCCCCAGTAGCCAGCAACACACTTCATATCTGACATCTACACGGGTCAAAGTGGCCTCCTGAAATGAGCTGCTTTAAGGGCCCAAACAAATGGGGTCAGAGAAGGGCACATCTGCACTGTGGGGTCGATACTCCAACACCCCTGACTGAGCATGCTGCAATAATTGTGTTTCCTTTCTTTTTGGATCTCCCTCAGATGTGGCAGTAACAAGCAAATAAAATACAACAACTGACAGGGGCTTTTGATTAGAAGTCTGCAGTCCATGATCTAGCAGATTCCATAATGAAATTTCGATTTCATTACTTTTAATTATGGAGCAAATTTTTTTAATATCATCAGTTATTACTGTTTTGCTTCAAAATTACACTTTCAAAACTCTGTGGTTACTAAGCCTTTATGATTTTACTAAGTCACAGACCCAGAATGCTTTTCTGGAGTTGTCCAAATTTAGCTGAGAATATGATAAAATATAAAACAATTGTGCACAAACAACAGAGGTTCCATGTATTACTGTAATATTACTAGTTTTTAAATGGTAAAAAGTGATAAACCACACTCATCTACACCATATGATGCTACATAACACAAAACACTGATATGTAACTGGTAAACAACCTAAGAAACCGAAGAAATTTTTGTGGACAATACTTTAAAAGGATTTCAAAATATTGTGTTAGTAAAAGTATATTGTATATATTAAAAGTATTTGCAGATTATGATTCTTAAATATTTTGAATTGCCACCATTAAAGGTTGGCTACAAATTCGCGAAAAGTTGGATGGCTTGTAATTTTTTTTTGCTGTGAACACACGTAGAATACTCTTGTACTGCCTAATGGACTCCCAATATGCAAGGTCTAATCAGTGGCCAATTCAGAGGTCATGTCCAGCCGAAAAGTATGCAGTGCCTTCCAGTTACTATTCCATTGGACCTGACCTCCAGATCAGGATTGGCCACTGTGCCTAATTGGATGTGATGACCTGTAGTTTGGCAGGTGGGTACCAACTGTTTGGAGGAACTGGCAGCTTCCATCTGCAGGGTAAAATCTCATGTCCTGAAGATAGATGGAGCAGCTTCATGCAGAAAGACAATACCTGTCTACCAGGCTGTAGGGTGTCCCATCCCAGAATGGCACAGTGTTATTACTCACAGCTGTGAGTACCTCACATCCCATGAACGTACCTGGAGCAATGCGACCAGATTCAGATGCTGGTCCTCTGTGTAGCACATCCTTAACAAAGATGCCATCTCGCATATTGCCACAGATGTTGAACCCCAGACCAGTGAAGTCATGGCTCCTGAGTGCCACTACATTTACCCGGGGCTCCTGACAACATAACAGACACCACAGCACTTTGCTTTATTATACAGATTTGTAGCACATATAAACATGCTCTTAATTCTATACAGCAGGTAGCATTCTGGACTGGGTGTGTCTCAAAACAGGGTGCCAGGAGAATACCTGGATCCACCAGGAAGAAAAGTGGCAGAATGGTGGAGAAAACTGCACACTGAGCTTCACGATTTGTATCTCTTGCCAAACCAATATTCATCAACAGATGGAGGGCCGATGGAAACATCAGTACATATGTACCGGACTACACGGCGTTAACATCCCAGAAGACAGGTGGTGAATGTTTGGGTTCCTTGAGAGGAAGAAATTTCTTGATGAGAGATGTAACTGTATTAACTCCTCAAGAAATATTTTGTACCAGGGAGCTGTGTGTGGATATTGTCTGACAAAGCTAAACCATTTCAAAATGAATGTCCAAAGTTAAGTAACAAGGTTAGATGCAGTTGCACTGCACATTAACATATTGTTTCTCTCGCGTTATCTTCCGTCAAGGTACACCACCAAAAAATTTTGTATACATTTCTCATTTCCCCTCTGTGTGTGTGTGTGTGTGTGTGTGTGTGTGTGTGTTACATTCAGTGCATGTACTGCCCCAACAGAACGGTCTGATTTGGACGTTTTTAAGGTTCCATTTGTAGCGTCGGATGGTGAGTACTGCGGTTCAAAACTGTTGTGTAAGTCTTGACTGGCTGCTTCGAATTGGGACCGCCAGACACCGTCCTTGAAAGGTCCGAGTTTCTCTAGGCGCGGCCCTTTCTTGCAGTCACAGCCAGCACTATTTAACATTCCTTTGTGCAATACTGCCACTACCGTTACCTCGAGCCATGCCGCTCTTGATCTCCCAGTACTTGCCATCAACAGATTTGCATTCATTAACGCTCTAGCGTTGAGCGTTGTTCCTGTGGAACTACTTATGACTTTGCTACAGGTTGGACCGAACAATCCGGGCTCGATTTCCTGCCAGGGCAGAGATTTCCCGTTTTTCCACAGCTCGCAGAACGGTTTTGGGACCCACCCAGCCTCCTGTCCCATGTGTAACGGTAGTTCTTTCCCCGCAGGTGAAGCTTCCCGTTTACCGTTTATCGCCCAGGCTAAGAATGCATGGAATATTGCTCATCAAAACCACGTGAAAGTTCAGTCACGTTACTCGGTCTTTGTGCCGAGATCTGAACAAAGGATCTCGCGAATACGAATCAGCGCGACCGAGGTGTCTGGACTGCACAGAGTTAGTTCTAAGGGTTACTTTTACACATAAGTGGGCTGGATTGCTTTTCTTGTAAAACAGTCGCCCAGGATCGGTTAGTACATTGCAAGACGTATTTATTTGTTCTTGCAGCGGCGTTAAAATGTGCCTACTGGATCTGCGGCCACAAATACGCCCGCTGTCCATCCCCCATGTGACAGACTAATGACTGCTGCGCGTTTTTGGAACACCGAAATACTCAGGGAGGAGGGTAAAAGCGAAAAGGTGAAGTTGTGTCTACCTGCGCCATGAAAGCATAAAGTGGGGCGAAGTAGATGTATAGCTCCATCCATTCTGAACCTCGGCACTAGATAGAAATGAGTGGTCATCATACCCCGACCGCCTTACCCCGGTAAAAAAAAAAAGTGTGCCCTTTGAATAGGAGGCTAGGTGAGCCCCACAGCCGGTCTGAACATTTTGGAGAAGAAAAAAAAACTCTCTTGTCCTGGCCGACATTCGAACCCCCGATCGTCCAGTAGTCTAGTCACTATACCTACTGAGCTACGAAAGGTGTAGGGAGTATGTGTGTGTGAGGGGGGGGAGGCACTGCCTCGGTGCCACTTTGTACACCACAAATTCCACATGGATGCCCTGGCACGATCACGTTACCAGATATGACGAAACGCGTGCATCAGTACGACGCCAACGCTCGTGTGTCCATCTGCTTGTGATTAGCTCTGTTAATGCACATGCGCACAGCACGGCCTGCGTGGTAGAAACTTCCGAGCATAAACGAGGCGCAATGAGTCGCAGTAGGATTCTGGGATGTGAAACAGTGTAGCCTGGTAGATTGCACCGACGTTTTTGGGAGAATCTGCTGTTCCCGTCGTCTATCCTGATAATGGAAGCAAGTTCATCCGAAACGTCGATACAAATTTACCAGGTTATTTGGCGTCGCATGACACAAAGGTGGTTATCGTCAGCCTCCAAAATGCTGATACGTACTAGCAACATAACAAAAAATAATAAACAATACAAGAAACATGCAATAATAAAAAAATGAAGGTGTCCCAATACAGGCCTGGACAGGCCCTGAGGGTTCCAGAAGGTTGAGGCTCCCAGATTTCTAGACAATCGGCACATGAATGTGGTAAGGCTGTCAGCCCTACGCACCGGCCGCCTTTAACCCCCCCCCAAGGAAATATTCCTGGTACTCATTTCTGTTAGAGGCTGAGTCGACCCCAGGGCCACAGTGCGGCCGGAAGGATTATGTCAACGAAACCCCCCAATGACTCAATCAGCAATCGAACCCGCGACCTTCCGGTTTGTAGTGCAGTGCCTCAACCAACTGCGCCACCGCGTGCCCCACATGTAACAATACATGATGGCATTAATACTTTTCACGCGTGCACACAATGTGTTACGTCACTTTGCCCAGTCGCTTGTCTGTTGACTGATGGTGTGGAGCTGTTTGTTCCCGTGACACTTCCATCGCACAGCCGCCCCGCAGTGATGTAGTGTCAGGCTTACATTCGGAAAATACGTGAGGACAGATAGACAGACAGACAGTACCATGTAACAGCCCCACAGTCAAACAGCGTCTCAGCACCAGGCCCCACTTTGCATCAACCTATCACACCAGAACCGCTCACAATTCCGTTACCAAGAACTTAAAATGCAAAAACCTGTCCCGCAGAAAACATGTTACCAGACGCTACACAGCAAACTGCTTCTTGAAAAGCTAACAGTTCCTCAGCTGGTCAATAAATTACCTGTTTTTTAGAGGACCCGATGTTTCATTACCGTGTTTGCCACAGCCCGTCAGTTCTCCCTATCCTGAGCCAGAAGAAAATCCGGTCTCCGTTCCCCCGCCCTGTTCCTTTAAGGTCCATTTTACAATTACCCTCCCATCTATTTCTAGGTCTTGCAAGTTGTCTCTTTCCTTCAGGTTTTCCAACGAAAACCTTATACACAGTATGTTTTACGCTCAATAAATTAACATCATCAGCACACAACAGAAGCCGACGGGCCCCACTAGTTTCATTCCCCTCCTGGTATTCTTGAACCTTCCTAATGGTATGTTCTAAAGAAAAGTTCAAAAGCAATGACGCCAAAACGTCTAATTTTTTCATACAATTCCGATCATGAAATTTATTCGGCAAGTGTCTATCTACGTGAAAGTTACTACAGGTCTGCTGTAAGCGCATTTCAATTAGCTAGTCCTTCTAATATTAGTTTTAACAAAAAAAATCAGTCACAGCCAACTCTGTTTTATATCTCTTTATTTAGAGATCGAGCTACAAGTTTCGGCCTGTTATGGCCATCATCAGGTTCCTCTAAAAAACATGAACAATGAAACTCTTTCAGAAAGGGGAAGGTCTTCTTCTTCACAATGGGTTAAAATGTACAGTTTTGTAAATATATATATAATAAGATAAAATGAAATAAAATATATGTAAGACATATGCAGGTATAAAAGATGGAAAGTAAATCCACTGCGAAAATTGAAACATACGCCAACGGGGACGCTGAACATTAAAATTCTAATATTAGACGTTTCTTCTGAATTTTAAATGAAACACTGTTGAGCCCTTGAACTTGGAGCAACAAACAGCAGTAACAAGAACAGTCACACAGGGCACAACAGTATAATAACAAACAGCAGTAACAGGAACAGTCACACAGGGCACAACAGTATAACAACAAACAGCAGTAACAGGAACAGTCACACAGAGCACAACAGTATAATAACAAACAGCAGTAACAGGAACAGTCACACAGGGCACAACAGTGTAATAATAAAAATAATAATGTGCACTCCTACTGACATACTGCTGATGCTACTACCACTAGTAGTAGTAGTAGTAGTAGTAGTATCATCACTGTATTACTCGTACATTCTCTTCTGTTCCTCCGCAGAATATGCGGTGTCATAATGACAAGTTTCTAAGCTGACTTACCCCGACGAAAGAATCATCCAGAGCTCTCCTCTTATCGGCTGTGCGGTTCCCGACCAGAGCGTTCCACGGGGACCAGCGCGCCTACGGAAATAACCATTCACTGATATGAATGCAACAGCCTGCATTATACTACATCCAGATACTCCACTTTCAGTGTGGCACGAACTTACAGGGGATACAGACTTTGAAACAGTCACTTACTGGTTTCTTTTATGTGTGTCTGACGTCACAGGCTCCCGTGTCATGTCATGTCCGTACTGCAGCTGCCAATGCGCTGGCTAATTACGTATACTGAGCAACCTGCGTGATTGATACAGCGGGAGATCAGGTGTTTATATCGGGGGGGGGGGGGGGTTGATCCTCTAAATGTCTTCAGGTGACGTGCAATTGAAGATTTAAAGAAGTAAAAGTTTTGGACACAAAATAAACTGGTAAGTTAAGTTAGATATTCGAATGTACAAAATGTTAGGTTCATTTTAAACATCTGATTATTAAATTTCTTCACAATTGTCCTCGTGGCTGTTGTTGTAGTTAAACTGGTATGAATATCTGCAATTTTCATAACCCTTGCAAGCACAAAACCGCGGAATTTATCACAGCTGTTTATCATAATTCAGTCGCTCGAGCAAGATAAACAGAACTTCAGCACCCGTTCCGTCTCGTCGTGCGACATCTCTTTGAACTTGAACTGAAAACGATGGTTGGCCCACATGATTTGCACATACTTCGGCTGTGATTAACGTAAATCATATGCATATAGTATATAACAAACACTGTGTTAGGTTGGCGCCAAAACAAGTAGGCACACACATACTTGCAGGGTTTCTCTCACTGTTACATGCAGGGCTGTGGAGACGGAGTCGGAGTCGGAAGGAATTTTAGGTGGACTCAGAGTCAGAGTCGGAGTCGGTACATTTTTACCGACTCCCGACTCCGACCTCAGTCTAAAAGCTTAACTAGATACTCCAACTCCAGAGCCCCGATAGCTACAGTAACCATTAGACTTACACTTCAATTCAGGCTATAAGTCTAAACAGCAGCCTGATGATTCACGTGGTGGCGATGAAACGTCTTGTAGGTTTACCGTTATTAATA
The DNA here is from genome assembly GCA_013340265.1 of Coptotermes formosanus. Taxonomy (NCBI): domain Eukaryota; kingdom Metazoa; phylum Arthropoda; class Insecta; order Blattodea; family Rhinotermitidae; genus Coptotermes; species Coptotermes formosanus. The sequence continues at coordinate 2,752,534 of BLKM01000588.1, read as the reverse complement.
CATATTGAGCTTTTATGAAGTAGTCGGAGATTTAAAAATCGAGGAGTTGAAGTTCGAGTTGGAGCTTTTGTGTACCGACTCCACAGCCCTGGTTACATGACACTAAATATAATGCCTTCGGCTGGACTATTGACATGAGTTATTAATACTGTCACACGACAGTAGTAAAAAGCCTGAACTGTAAACAATTTAACCTTTGGTCAAGGGGTTTATCATGTCCCATAATGAAACAACATACTTTTGACAATACAAACCTTTAATGTCATGTAATCCATCCCAAATGTGTGTACAGACCGAAGCATGCTCTGTACCATTAATCACCGAATACAGGTTGTGTCGGACGGAACATATGGTGTTGTTTGTTTGAATACAAACCTTTGTTTGATTGTTGCTGGTAGGGATTCGAGCCACAACTATCCGACTATACACAGAAGACGCGAATTTATCACGTCAGCAATAATGATACGAATTTAATGTATTCCACGTCCGTGCACTATATTATACAAAAACTGTGTACTGCGTTGTTTTTGGAGGCGTGAACTATCTGCGGTCCCGGCCGGGACCGCAGATAGTTCACGCCTCCAAAAACAACGCAGTACACAGTTTTTGTATAATATAGTGCACGGACGTGGAATACATTAAATTCGTATCATTATTGCTGACGTGATAAATTCGCGTCTTCTGTGTATAGTCGGATAGTTGTGGCTCGAATCCCTACCAGCAACAATCAAACAAAGGTTTGTATTCAAACAAACAACACCATATGTTCCGTCCGACACAACCTGTATTCGGTGATTAATGGTACAGAGCATGCTTCGGTCTGTACACACATTTGGGATGGATTACATGACATTAAAGGTTTGTATTGTCAAAAGTATGTTGTTTCATTATGGGACATGATAAACCCCTTGACCAAAGGTTAAATTGTTTACAGTTCAGGCTTTTTACTACTGTCGTGTGACAGTATTAATAACTCATGTCA
>BLKM01000588.1:2725009-2737536 GCA_013340265.1 Coptotermes formosanus | reverse complement strand
AAGAAAGCCTCGATTATGGTTGTGTGTTACGTCATGGTGTACATTAACAATTTTGTTATTTATTCGTATTGATTTTCACCTGTTATCTCTAGCGAATGAACTGTCATGCGGGTTTGTTTTCCCAACACACTGCAGTGTCACTTGCACTGTAGAATCTCTGAAACTTTCTAACACACACATTCGCAAGGACATCTTGAAACGTGTGAAAGAAATCGTGTGGTGACAATTATGAGTCTGATTTATATCTGTATTTCGTATATTTCATTTTGGACAGACACGCCGTGTCCAGTTATACTTTACACTACGCCGCCCGCGTGCAGAACATGTTAAAGACACAGTCCGTACCGCGCAGTAAGCACTCTCCTCACTTGTAAAAACTAATCTGTTAATGTTTCATAGGGAAATAATCGCTGTTTGTTCTGAGATCCACACAAAACACATAAATACACTGTGTGGGCAGAACGTAGAATTGTTGAATGTTAAACCTGGCGGTACATATAGTAACCACTGGGCTTTAAAGGGCTACAGTCCGTACCGCGCAGTAAACACACTCCGTCTCGGTTATAAAAACCAGTCAGTTAATGCTGTGTAGGGAAATAATCGCTGTTTGTTCTGAGATCCACACAAAACACATAAACACACTGTGTGGGCAGAACGAAGAATTGTTGAATGTTAAACCTGGCGGTGCATGCAGTAACCACTATGGTCTAATAGGATAAGGTTCCTTTGCGAAGAATGCAGACCAAACTGCCAACGCGAACGCAATATTCGTGACCCTCCTCTTGATATCATTGGAAACTAAACAGCGAGGTACGAAGATCTACGTACACGTTGGCATGGTCACGATGTATGATACATTTCTCCCTCATTTCCACGCTTCCTGAACACAGCGCCTTCCGATAGGCCTATAATACAGTGAGTTTCTTTCGTCGCAGTCCTGTCCACAGCTGTCATGGGATGTCCCGGCGAAGGCAGGCATTCTATGTAATAAAGCTACCATGCTCAGTATAACGATAAAAGAAACACCCTGTACTCAGATACTGCCTAATAAATACTCGCAAGACGGCGTCGATAAATATGATACAACAGCGCTGACAGGGTCATATCCCACAGACCTTCTCCCCGTTAGTACCCAGAGAACACGGCCACTCCGTGTGAACCTCAGCTGTGCCGGTAACCTCCTTCAAATTCTGCCTGACATCTTGGACAAGACATACGTTGTGGTCTGTCAGCTGAGCCGGATGATGTAAAAATTAAGCGCAAAGCAATTCTGATGTCTTGGTCAGGTGCCAGCGCCAACTTCTGCCATCAGCGTAGGAGGCACGACTCAGAAAGGAAAAGAATTACCCTATACTGAGGATATGGAAACAACGCCTATGCATGGTGGGGTACAGAACTACGCATATACACCGTATATAAACACATGTACAGTTGGAATTTATTTATTTATTTACTTTCGTGTTTCCTGCACGTTTCAACTGCCAACAGCCATTCTCAGGCGATCCGTTAAATTACACGTAAATCAAGCGTTCTTGCAGTCCTAGCAATTTACACACAAGTTAAGGGAGTGCCTGAGGATTACTGCTTATAGCCGAAACATGTGCAGGAAACACGAAAATAAAAATACACACAGTTGTGCGGACTGTACATGTGTTTAGGCATATTTAACCCTTTAAAGACGAAGCGTATTTGTTTTATATAAGGACTCGGTCCGTACCGCGCTGTAAACACTCTCCACTTCGGTTATAAAAACCAGTCTCTTAATGTTTTATAAGGCAAAAGTTGCTGTTTGTTCTGAGATCCGTACAAAACACATAAACGCAATGTGGGCACCACGTAGAATTTTTTAACCCTTTAAAGACGAAGCGTATTTGTTTTATATAAGGACTCAGTGCGTACCGCGCTGTAAACACTCTCCACTTCGGTTATAAAAACCAGTCTCTTAATGTTTTATAAGGCAAAAGTTGCTGTTTGTTCTGAGATCCGTACAAAACACATAAACGCAATGTGGGCACCACGTAGAATTTTTTAATGTTGAACCTGGCGGTACGTAAAATTACCGCTAGGCTTTAAAAGGTTAATATGGCACAATAGGATGCCTCAATCAAACGGAATGACAAGACGCCAGGCTGTACTTTCTACTCTGTATTCAGATCCAACCCAGACCGTCTCTAGCCTAAGTCAACCAGTCCGAAACCGTTCTTACTAGCGGTGGTTACCCCTATTAACATTCCTGCAAACAGTACGGCTAGACAATAGGAGGAGAAATACAGGGAAATACACTGGAGGGGGAAGATGTAATAGTTTAGTATAGATGTAAAGAGTGCTCATCTGTGGGGCTTCCTTCGTACTGACGACGTCGCTGCAGAGGTTCTTCAGCATTATGATGTTCAACAAAATGGTTGTATCCGCCACGGACTAAGCTGGCTCACGTGACAACGCTTGTAAATTCTATTCGTAACTGAATTTTTCGTAGTTTTCCTCAGTATCTCCATGCATATTCTGCGTCAGTACCTCGCATTACGCCACGGCCTCTTCCTTTCACATCCTTTCTAATTCAGTATTCAACTGACATCTCAGCAACGAGAGGGCAAAAGCGTCACTAAACAAACACAAAGGCCACAGTTGTTATTCTTTCATTGTGCATGTCAGTTACACATTAGTAGCAGAAGACGGCAGAGTTTGGAACAGTTACAGATAGAAACGGAAGATGAAGCAATAAACAGCGAATGGTAGCTATGCTTGAGCAGTCGGTATTGCAATACGCCTGGTCACTCCTCTATATGCATGTTACAAAATTTGTGTATTTGGTATCGAGGTGTATTGCAGATTGTTTTACTAAGGTCAGATATGTAAAGGTAAAGCAGTCCCATTACAGGCCTGGACAGGCCCACAGGGTTCCAGGAGGTTGAGGCTCCCAGATTTCTAGACAATCGGCACATGAAGATGGTAAGGTTGTCAGCCCTACGCACCGGCCGCGTTTACCCCCCGCGAAATATTCCTGGTACTCATTTCTGTTAGAGGCTGAGTCGACCCCAGGGCCACAGTGCGACTCAAAGGTTTATGCCAATGAAAAATTCCAATGACACCATCGGGAATCGAACCCGCGACCTTCCGGTTTGTAGTGCAGTGCCTCAACCAACCGCGCCACCGCGGCCCCCGGTCAGATATGTACTTATAGTTGAAAAGAGAAGCAATATACTATAACATCATATTGAAGCGCGTTCGCGTAACCATTGTTGCCGTGCAAAAGCAGTAAGTATTAAATATTATGAATGTGTCTGTTGCCTTAGTTATCCAGCATGCAGTGCGCATGCACCGTATTACGTTGTCATCTGTGGCCTCTTCGGGTGTACCATATTTTTCCACATTATGTCATAAACACCACGATTTTTCGAAACAAGTTACTGAACATAAACTGTATCTTTTGATTTTCTCTACAAGTTTTGTCCGAAAAATTTCTCATTATAAGAAGAATTCAGCGAGATATTGTCATAAATGTACGTATGTCATCATAGAAAACACCCCTTATTCTTGGTAGATTTTAATGAAACTTGAATTTTCTCCATAGATTTTCGAAAAATCCACATATATTAAATTTCATGAAAATCCATCCAGTGGGAGGCGAGTTGTCACATGTGGACGGACAGACAGGCAGACACGACGAAGTTAATAATACTAACTTTCTCAATTTTGTGAACATGCCTAAAAATGTTACACGTACACACAATTTTCTCAGAGTTCTTGCCCAGCAATTTCCCACCAAATTGCAACGGGCTATGATATGAAATAAATAAATATATAGACAAATAACTAAAGTTCATTCGTTGAGCGTCCACATTCTATCACATCCTTCATGGGGGGAAGAGTGACGCAATTGATGAATTGCACGTTTTATGTATATATCGGCGTTGTCTTTCCGACAAAAACAGACCTACTAACCACAAAACCACACAGTCATCACGTACGCTTCCTTCTGCGCAATGTTTAGCGCAGTCCTACCGTCTGAAATGTGACTTGACGTGCTGCGAGGTGCGAATTAATGCGGTGTGTACACAAGTAAATTTCGTCATGACGCAGCACAGCTTTCGCCAAAACGTTCCACCGCCTGATGCATGAAATTCATATAAATTATACAGACAATGTGCGTTCCTCCCTCACAGAGAACACAGTAGAGCCTCATTACAAAGATCAGCTGGTTAGGCCTGATGTTCTTCTCCGGAATAGCATGTTAAGTGGGTCTGTCTCACTATGTCATGGCGCATCCTCAGGTTGCGGATGGAAGAGAAGGCCTGCATATACTGGCTGGCAGCGGACATGTTGAATAAGCAGAAACGGACAGCTGACAAGGGGAGCTAACAACTTCTCACCATTAAAAATCCACGAGTTACGAAATGTTATACAGAGCTTCGGACTTGGACGGAGAACATATATCGGGTACTCATTTACTGGAAAAATCTCATTGTGTTGCTTTTTCAGGTCCTGTGATTTTAATTTTTAATAAGGGACAGTTCATTCCATTTTATTACAGTTTGTAGGCTGGGTTTTGTATACACTGTTTTTATATTTAGAGGTCGGATTATTTTATCTCTTACATATTAATTTGTAGGTTTTTGGCTTTTTTAACCTTTTAAAGCCTAGCGGTAACTTTACGTACCACCAGATTTAACATTAAAAAATTCTAGGTGGTGGCCACATTGCCTTTATGCCTTTTGTACGGATCTCAGAACAAACAGCAAATTTTGCCTTATAAAACATTAAGAGACTGGTTTTTATAACCGAAGTGGAGAGTGTTTACAGCGCGATACGCACTGAGTCCTTATATAAAACAGATACGCTTCGTCTTTAAAGGGTTAAATTGTTACTTACTCTTAGGTTTCTAGTTCACCTGAAGACGAAAGCTATTTGCTTTTGAAACGTCCTGTTTGTGTAATCAGTGATATTTCGCATGGTACAGCATTGTCTAATAATTATAATGTACATTTAAGTATCGGGTTCTTGGGAACACGGTAGTGACTCAGGAAAATCAAACAAAATTTCAGTCTGTAGGCAGAAGACACGCCTGGAATTCGGAAACTATAGAGATTATGCCCCTAGTGGACACATTAACACCTTAAATGTCTTCGAAAGTAGGCACACACACTTGTTTGAATAACCTTCCTTGGATCACTGACAAGGACCCATCGAAAGTGCTTTTACTGATGCCTTTTCGCAGCTGTTACACAATACGCTGTGTACATAACGCAGCGAAAGTGGCTTGCAGCCCTGCAGGTGAGGTGTAACACCGTATGAATAGCAAGTGCAGCCTTCATACCACGGACTGAACACTTGCTATGTCGTGAACAGACCACGGACATTAGATTGGTAAAACTCACCTACTTAACGTAACGTTCTGGGTAGGTAAAATTGCGGACTACCAGATGAGCGAGGGTAAGCCCATAAAAAGTTCTGTTCATCGAAACTGAAAAAAAGTCTACTTGTAAGACCAAGATACAGATGGAAGGATAGTCTAAATATTAAAATGGATATTAAATGGGATAGGAGGGTATGAACTGGATTGATTTTGCTCAGAACAGAGAAAAGTAGCAGATGTTTTTATCCCGGAATCATCAGGTTCCTTAAAATATGAGGAATTTGCGTATTCTGTCAGCAACTATTAGCTTATTGCTTCTCCAGAAGAACTGTGTGCTGTGGAATAAGAAGAACAGTCACAATGACCCACTTTCATACAAAAAGCCTATGAATATAAACAGCAAATGGGCCCAACAAGGTACGATATGTAGCCTACAACAGAAACTGATAAAAATGGAATATTCTCCCCGTCCACGCCATGAAGGCGTACACGAGGACAGCAGTATAGTTCCACTCTTTTTCATCTCGGCATTAGATGGAGGTGAGTGGTCTAATTCACGCCCCGACCGCTTTATCCCCAGAAAAGAACCCAGGTAACCATTGAATCGGAGGCTGGGTGGGCCCCTAAGCCAGTCTGGCTGCTTTCGGGAACAGAAAAATCTCTTGACCCTGCAATGACTGTGAATGATTTCTCCGTCGTCCATCTTATACTGACTGAGCTACCCCGGGCCCATTTAGTAAATACATTCAATTCAAAGGTCTCATGGTAGTGATTTCCTTAACTTCTGATAAACTCTGTTGAGGACGACACTAACTAACTAACTAACTAACTAACTAACTCCATAGAGCAGGGGCCTTCTTGAGAAGCTAACAGTTTCTCAGCTAGTCAAGAAATTCCCCACATTTTATGGAACCCGGAGGTTCATTACTGCATTCACAAGAGCCCGACACCTGTCCCTATCCTGAGCCAGCTCAATCCAGTCCATGCCCCATCCCAATTCTTGAAGATCCATTTTAATATTATCCTCTATCTGCGCCTGGGTCTCCCAAGTGGTCGCCTTCCCTCAGGTCTCCCCACCAAAATCCTGTATGCATCTCTCTTTTGCCCCATACGTGCTACATGCCCCGCCCATCTCATTCTTCTTGATTTGATTACCCAAATAATATTTGGTGATGAGTACAGGTCATTAAGTTCCTTGTTAGACGACACAGTGCCAAATATTGCTAAACACAGTACCAGGGATATACAGGCTGAACCAATTTCAATGCTAGCGAAGGCCTCTAGAATACTGCTCCATGTCGCTGGCTCTATTGTCTTAATATTCTCAGTAAGTCGAACCCGGTTATAACGTCATAGGGACTCTACTTTGTGTCGTTATAGATGAGTGTCGTTATAACCGATGAGTATGATGTGTGGTGATGGTGTTATGGACTTTATCCTTCGGCCGAAAAGTAAAATATTAAAAAATTTAAAGAAAGGAGTATAATGTTGTCGTTAACAGTGACGAATTAATTGGTACCACAGAATATCTGACGTAATATACGAGGTGTCGTACAAACCGATGTCATTATAACCGGGTTCGACTATACTTTGTTTTCAGACACTCCTGACTCATCTTCGGTACACCCCCGCCCCTTTCTTACCCAAATTACAGTCTGTACAGTCTTTACTTGAAAATCATCTATCATAAATCTTGCAGTTTATTAAAGTCTGATTCGTTCTGTTATGCTTTATTAACCACCATAATGACCCCACATGCTTTAGTCGCTATGTGCTTTTACTGACACCTGCAGGGTAGAAAGAAATTCCTCCTGCACGTTGCAAAACAATGTTCATCCTCTTCTGACCGCCGTTGATGTACGAAATCCTGCGGTTATTCTGCAAGGTCGATCGAACAGCAAGTCAGTGGCCACTGGCTCACGGATCCCGGGTACACGACGGAAACAAAATTCCGTACGCTGCAGTTATAGCAGCCGGCTCGGCGTAATCGACACACTGACAAGGCTACCGATTGGACGGTCCGGATTTCGAATCTCGGCAGGGGCAAGAGACTTTTCGCTTCTCCAAGACAAACCGTCTCTGGGGACCACCCAACCTCTTATTCAGTGGGTACCGGAGTTCTTTCCCGGTGACAAAGCGGCCGAAGCATGATGTTGTCCATCACCTCCACCTACTATCCAGGTTAAGAATGAATGGAGCTACACATATACTCCCCCTATACGCCTCTTCTTGGTGTAGGCAAGGACAACTTATATTCTTTGAAATAAGGGACTCTGATCATAACCTCAAACCTCACACGCTTTCAATGGTCACTCGAAGAGCCGAAAGCTTCGTTGAATAAGCATAAATAAATAAACAAATACAAACTACGCCACATCCGCGGTGCCATTTAGAACTGTGGCGTCCATTTTGTTCATCGCTGCCATCAGATACAGGCGGAGTCCTGTACGAACGTGGCCACGCCCCACCTTAACGCAGGCACAAGATATTAAGTTCCTGGATCATTATTTGAGGCTACACACACTGTCACAGTATCTTTTAATGGGGGGAAGGGGGGAGGGATACGGTCGGTCTACTCCAGTGGCTCCCATTCTTCTTGAGTAAGGGGGCCCTTCTTTAACTTAAAAAAAAAAAAATTCTCGAACCCGTACATACTAACAATTCATAGCTCAGTTTTCAATTTATGTACCACCAGGTTTAACACCCAAAAATTATACGTTCTGCCCAGAATGTATTTGTATATTTTGTGTGGATCTCAGCACAAACAGCGATTATTTCCCTATACAGCATTAACTGACTGGTTTTTATAACGGAGACGGAGTGTGTTTACTGCGCGGTACGGACTGTAGCCCTTTAAAGTCCAGTGGTTACTTTATGTACCACCAGGTTTAACATTCAACAATTCTACGTTCTGCCCACACAGTGTGTTTATGTGTTTTGTGTGGATCTCAGCACAAACAGCGATTATTTCCCTGTACAGCATTAACTGACTGGTTTTTATAACCGAGACGGAGTGTGTTTACTGCACGGTACGGACTGTAGCCATTTAAAGCCCAATGCTTACTGTATGTACCGCCAGGTTTAACATTCAACAACTCTACGTTCTGCCCACACAGTGTATTTATGGTTTTGTGTGGATCTCAGAACAAACAGCGATTATTTCCCTATACAGCATTAACTGGCTGGTTTTTATAACCGAGACGGAGTGTGTTTACTGCGCGGTACGGACTGTAGCCCTTTAAAGCCCAGTGGTTACTTTATGTACTGCCAGGTTTAACATTCAACAATTCTACGTTCTGCCCACACAGTGTATTTATGTGTTTTGTGTGGATCTCAGAAGAAACAGCGATTATTTCCCTATACAGCATTAACTGACTGGTTTTTATAACCGAGACGGAGTGTGTTTACTGCGCGGTACGGACTGTAGCCCTTTAAAGCCCAGTGGTTACTTTATGTACCGCCAGGTTTAACATTCACAAATTCTACGTTCTGCCCACACAGTTTATTTATGCGTTTTGTGTGGATCTCAGAACAAACAACGATCATTTCCCTATACAGCATTGACTGACTGGTTTTTATAACCGAGACGGAGTTTGTTTACTGCGCGGTACGGACTGTAGCCCTTTAAAGCCCAGTGGTTACTTTATGTACGGCCAGGTTTAACATTCAACAATTCTACGTTCTGCCCGCACAGTGTATTTATGTGTTTTGTGTGGATCTCAGAACAAACAGCGATTATTTCTCTATACAGCATTAACTGACTGGTTTTTATAACCGAGACGGAGTGTGTTTACTGCGCGGTACTGGACTGTAGCCCTTTAAAGCCCTGTGGTTACTTTATGTACCGCCAGGTTTAACATTCAACAATTCTACGTTCTGCCCGGACAGTGTATTTATGTGTTTTGTGTGGATCTCAGAACAAACAGCGATTATTTCCCTACACAGTATTAACTTACTGGTTTTTATAACCCAGAAGTTGTGTGTTTACTGCGCGGTACGAACTGATTATTTGAATGCAACTGAGGTGAATCCTAGTACTTACTCATAAGGCCGTGCACTAGTGCTCCACACGAAGGTTGGGAACCTTTCAAGACGCAATACTCTTTCATTAAGTCGGAGGGCACTGGTCAGAAAAATACTTTCACTTAGTCTTTAAAGGGTTAAGTCGTACACCTAGACTTTAATTGAGAAAACGCATAATGGCAAAAACTATTATCCCATCGATAAGCACTGCAAAGAAGTCGTTTACATTTTATTTATTACAGTCACAGTTCTAATAAAAACTGACACATGTCGAGAAATTTCAGTAAAGATTCCAGCTACAAGATTTCACGACAATTCGCTGTGCTTTTTCTGAGGTGTTACATGTAACAAGGCTGACTACACGGACAGGCAGGCAGGCAGGCAGGCAGACATTTCGAAGGTAAGTGGCATATTCTTGCAACTTTCTTTGAGAAACCTGCACAAAATAAAATGCTTGGCAAGAACATAGCATCGCGGAACGTTAACCCGCATCTGCGTTCCCTACGTGTACGTCTGACGTAAACTTTGTTAGCATGGACGCCGGAAGCGTTCCGGATTTCGTGAAGCGTGCGCAGGGGGGGGGGGGTCTTGAATGCAAGAATGATTTATACGTAGATTAGTAAAATACTGAGAGTAGGGGGGTGACTGTCTCCCCCTTACTTCCGACGAACTACGTTTCTACTTTGGAATGCAGCGTTGCTGGACTTAGTAATTCAACGTGATAAGTGGCCAAGGAATGTCTTGGTCATCAACAACTGGCTGAACAAACGGATTAGCCAATTTACAGTTTATTTTCTTGTAAAGAACATGGTCCTTCCAATTTTGTCGCCTTGCAATTTGCTACAGAGGTAAGAACTGCCGCCTTTAAATCTTCAAGGTAGAAAACTGATGTCGCAGTTTGCTCCGAAACTTTAGCACATATCTACCAAAGTACACGGTGTCATACTACAGGACCATATTCTCAAATAACCTACCGCTGTGAGAACCTCATATGTCGCGTTATTCATTCTGTCTTAAAACAGGTCCATAACCTCTTCCACAGTGAGTTCTCCACGGAGCGCGACCTAGTGCTTCCTCTTTAAATTTACAGTATCCCTCTTTTCGAGGTGATCCTGTAGCTGATTACGTCTTCTTCCTCGTCTTCCCATCACTTCAATTCTTCCTTCTATCCTTCCTTCAATAACGCGTTTTATACAGCAGTTCATACGCAAGCTGTGCCCAATCCAGTCAGCCTTCCGTCTTTTTATTGTACGCAGGACATTCCTGTCCTCCTTGACTCTATGTAATACTTCTTCATTTCTCGCACGAACAGTCCAGCTGATCTCGAACCTTCTCCAGCACCACATTTCAAAACTTCCCGAGTATTTCTAATCTACTTTCCGAAGTGTCCAAGTTCCAGCACCAGACAAAGCTATTTATTTATTTATTTATTTATTTATTTACTTATTGCTGAACGATGCATTAAATAACAGTTATTACAGCATCGAATGAGATGATTAGTGAATAATGAACTGCAAGGGATGTGAAAGGAATGTGTCAAAGCCTAACACGAGACACGTCCTGGCATTTGCCAGGACAGCCGATATCCGAGATGAGGTTTGAAGCCAGCACCACGTAATATGAAAATATCAAGAACCTTTCATCGCTTCTGAAGTGTCGATCGCTCATTAACCCTTTAAAGACAAAGCGTATCAGTTTTATATAAGGACTCAGTGCGTACCGCGCTGTAAACACTCTCCACTTGGGTTATAAAAACCAATCTCTTAATGTTTTATAAGGCAAAAGTTGCTGTTTGTTCTGAGATCCGTACAAAACACATAAACGCAATGTGGGCACCACGTAGAATTTTTTAATGTTAAACCTGGTGGTACGTAAAGTTACCGCTGGCTTTAAAAAGTTAAGCAGTTCTGACACAATGATCACGTAACTGCGGATCAGTATACGGCCCCGTCAATAGCTAAGTAGGTCAATTAGTGAATAATGAATCGGAAGGGATGTGAAAGGAAGGGGCCGTGGTCAAATTTTAAGTACTGTAACCGAAATTTCTTGCAAGGACTAAGAAAAACTGCGAAGTCGGTGTCCCAGCTTAGATTCGAACCCGGTACCACCCAAAAATATTAGAAGCTTTACCGCATGAGCCAACTTACTAGCTGTAGGCCAAAAAAAAACAGTGCGAAAAATACGTTCAAGTTTATCAGGAATCCCAATTCCACATTCCTAAACGTAAGGAAATCTTGCTGGCCTTACAGGAACGCAATAAATTATCTCTGTTGTCTACGCACCAGATGCAATGCGTTGTAAGCGAACACATAAGAAGTCTAATTGCGACAGATCCTGAAACCTCCGCATACAGGCATCCCAAGAATGTTAGATTCTACAGCGCCAATGCAGTGTTTCCCAAATTGCTTTTTGCAGCACAGACCTTTCGGTTTGAAAATAAAAAGAAGCAGACAGCGGCCCCCCACACAAATTAAACACATACATTAAAATGTAAATGCGGCGGCATACGTTTATGTCAGTTACAATTGAAGGAAGGTCAAATCGAATGCAGTGAAGGTCAGTCAAATTGAACTGAATTTAGTAGTTTAAAGTGAAATTTATTGCGACTTCTCTAGCTTGCGAAACGTAATTTGAATAATCTAGGTTGGTTATCTTTTTGTCTCGCTCTGCAGCGGGTTTCGCAGAGAGTTTACTATCGACAGCGCCAACTCAGTGTAACTGAACAATTACGGCAACGTACAGAGATCTCCGAAACTACACAGAGGCTTCAGAAAATACAATTGGTGCCAGAAACTATATAGAGACCTGCAAAGCTACACACAAATCTCCGAACCTAAGCAGAGACATCCGAAACTACATACAGCCCTCAACAACTAGAGACCGCCGAAACTACAGAGACTTCTGCAGCTACACAGAAAAATACGAATCTGCACAAAAATATCCAAATCTACACAGAGACCTCCAAAAATACACCAAGACCTACAAAACTACACCTTCGAAACTACACAGGGACATCTGTCTGCTGACACTCGCTGTGTGGGTGCCATGACATCTGTCTGCTGACACTCGCTGTGTGGGTGCCATGACATCTGTCTGCTGACACTCGCTGTGTGGGTGCCATGACATCTGTCTGCTGACACTCGCTGTGTGG
>BLKM01000588.1:2689285-2724946 GCA_013340265.1 Coptotermes formosanus | reverse complement strand
CCCCCCCCCCCCCCCGTCCCAGTCTAACATCCATATTAAGAATGCTTGCAGCAATACCACCAACTCTCGTACGTTTCGTGGAGTGACGCTCAATCAAGTGCATCAGCAACTTTACTTTCTTTACCACAGCCTTTATCTACGGTCCGCATAAAACCACCAGCACGGTGTGATATCTAATGATACTGTCACCTGCTGATGCTGAATAGCGTCCGCGACAGATGAATGAATGAATGAATGAATGAATGGATGGATGAATGAATGAATGGATGAATGAATGAATGAATTACTATGAAGCCATGGTGGAATGATAGGCCTACTATGGGGAAACCCCAACTCGATTTGTTTTGTTTGCTTCGATGGCACAACAGCCCCTAGTCGGCCAGGGCCTCGTCGTTATCGAGGCTTCACGATCACACTCAGACACACCACACTCGGTAGGTCTCCTCTGGAAGAGTGATCAGCCCCAAGCAGAGACCTCTACCTGACCGAACACAACACAACAGACATCCATGCCCCCGGCGGGATTCGAACCCGCAATCCCAGCAAGCGAACAGCCGCAGACCCACGCCTTAGACGGCGCGGCCACTGGGATCGGCGGAAAACCCAAGTACTCGGAGAAAAACCTGTCCCAGTGTCCATGAAAAATCCCACATGGACTTCCCTAGGATAGACCGGGGTCTCCGCAGTGAGCGGCGGGCTATTGACCTTTGCCTGAGGACTGATCTTGAAATTTATACGGAGGCACTGACAAAAACCATGATAAGCATGTCAGGATAGCGGCCACCTTGCAAAACACGTCAATTCCGGACATGTCGTCGACGTAGCACTTAATCGCAAACTGAAAGGTTTAACTGAAGGCTGTCTTTACAAGTCGTCAGCGCCAAAGGCTGTCAAAAAGCGGCTAATTAAATCGCTGCACGAACAGCTGATGCTGTACCTCGAATCTGACATTGGTCGTCCATTCGTTTAGACGTCGGGGCGGGTGGAGTGGAACGCTGGTATGCCGCCGCTTCAAGGTAAACCAGTCAGGTCTCGAACACAGAGCTATCTTCACAAAAAGGAAAAGATGACCATATTCGAAAACCTTTACGACTAAAATTAAACTGTATTTAACCTTTTAAAGCCTAGCGGTAACTTTACATACCACCAGGTTTAACATTCAAAAATTCTACGTGGTGCCCACATTGCGTTTATGTGTTTTGTACGGATCTCAGAACAAACAGCAACTTTTGTCTTATAAAACATTAAGAGACTGGTTTTGTATAACCGAAGTGGAGAGTGTTCACAGCGCGGTACGTGCTGAGTCTTTCTATAAAACAGACACGCTTCGTCTTTAAAGGGCTGAACATTGAAACTGTACCTTACAATAAACATTCTCCATTACAAAAATGGCGTAATTATACGATTCCCATAAACGGTGCTAATATTTCGCTAAACATTTTATTTCGCAAAATAATCCCGTCTATTGTGGAATTCATATAAGAAACAAACCAATACACTGCGTGGACAAAATTTAGTTTCTTTTAATGTCAAACCAGACGGTACACAGATTGACAACTGTGCTTCAGAGAGTTAAAACTGACACGAAACACGTGCCTTTTTTGTTTCTTTAAAAGATGAACAAAGCAATTATTTGCTGAACTCACAGGACGCATGTCTCACTGATGAAACATCCCCACCCCGCCCTACGCTCTAACCACCATGGGTACTGCGGGCTCTACCCTAACGTGAAAAGGGGTTCGGTCGTGAAGGTAACCAGTCATCTCCACTAACATCGAGGCTGAGAATATATGGAACTATACCTCCACTCTCACTTATCTTAATGTCTTGGTACTAAGTAAGCATAGGGAAAACTACACTCAATAATAGCGAACTAATAGAAAACACCTCTGACGTGTAACACTGCACGTTTAGTGCTGTTACCTACACAAGGTTTGTTTGGACAAAATTCACTGAAAGGGAATACAAAGGGAATTCACTTCAACGCACGTAACTGATAACAAAATGAAGGTCAAACATCCAACTGCGGTGCGCAAACAAAGTAGTCGCGTTCGTATTAAAAACCGTACAATCTAGCGCACTCTTAGTTGCGTACAGTCACGGTAAATATTACCACAACAAACAAATAAATATACAACCTGGTTTCTATACGATAGTTCAACACCAAACATGCAACTTTTGCGTACACCTCACATTTTTTAAGGGCTCCGCAGCAGACGCTACCGACGCACAGCAGCCTTGAAGCTTATTGTGCAACCCTGTGACGAAAATTATTAGTTTTTTTTCAGTTTTTCCGTATAATGGAGCAGCGGTGTAATAAAACTGACAGGGGAAAACAAAATACTCCGGGAAAACCTCTCCCAGTACCACTTTGTCCACCACAAATCCCACACGAACTGACACGGGATCGAACCCGGGCCTCCGCGGTGACAGGCCGGCGACTAACCGCCTGAGTCATGGCACGGCCTACTTCTTACCCCATAAAAATACGTAAAGTAAGGGGGAGGAGAGGAATAGCTCCAAGCATTCTTACCTTCGGCGCTATATTGAGGTTAGTGGACACATTGACGTCTGGCCGTTGGGTTCCCGGTACCCCTTTAGGATAAACTGAGTGGCTTCCACAGCTGGTCTGTGCGCTAAGGAGGACGGAGCCTTCGCTGCCTTTGTCCCAAATCGCACACCTATGCCCCGGCAGACCAGCGGCCTAGTAAATACACTGACTGCGATCTATGAAAAAGTGAAAACACTATTCCGTCCAATGCTTCCCCGATTTCCAAAAGAGTATTACTTTTTTGGGAGGGCTGTCCTTCCGTTAACAGCAGCATGTAAACGGATACGTGTGTAGAGCATTGGTGGAATGATACTGACAGCGGAAAACCGAAGTACTCGGACATACCCCTCTCCCAATGCCATTTTCCCACCAAAAATCTCACATGAACTGACCTGGGATCAAACCCAGGCCTCTACAGACAGAGGCGATAGACTAACCGCCTAAGGCATGACACGATTTCTAATTGGGACCTGTGCTTTCTTAACCGTTACAGATGAAATTTTACCTTAAGTATACCTAAATATTCAGTCCGTACCGCGCAGTAAACAGACTCCGTCTCAGTTATAAAAACGGGTCAGTTAATGCTGTATAGGGAAATAATCGCTGTTTGCTCTGAGATCCATACAGAACACATAAATACACTGTGTGGGCAGAACGTAGAATTGTTGAATGTTAAACCTGGCCGTACATACAGTAACCACTGGGCTTTAGAGGGTCAAGTACCTCTACAGAGTAGGGAAGTGTGAAGCAACGTCATTGCCAATCTCGTAGTAATATATTTTATTTAAAGACCCAGTTCGTACCGCGCAGTAAACGCTCTCCATCTCGGTTATAAAAACCGGCCATTTAATGCTGTATAGGGAAATAATCGCTGTTTGTTCTGAGATCCACACAAAACACATAAACACACTGTGTGGGCAGAAGGTAGAATTTGTGAACGTTAAACCTGGCGGTACGTAAAGTAACCACTGGGCTTTAAAGGGTCAAAGAAGATAGGCCCAAGGTTCTGATCACACAAACCTATATTCTGTACAGCACACTGTACGGTAAGTCGTGTACCACGTTGACACGCTTCGTTAGTGCATTTACCATGTCACGGAGCAGATATGCATAAGAAAACGAAGCTGTAACATTCTAATGAGAAAGAGGTCGTTCGGAAGGCCACGGCGCACACGAGTGAACACCATTTAACTACGTAACCAATTCCACAGAGCGAAGTCCTCCTTGAACGGCTAAAACGCGCACAGATAGCCAGTAGTCTCAATGAATTTTACAGAATTCAAGCTAATACCCCGGCATTTGGGTAGACGGACTGTAGGGAGGGAGGCTCTAACAGCTGTCAGAACAGCCAGTGATCTGGCCCACTTTCGAGTTAGTAATTCCCCGATTACATTTCTGCGGCGTTACAGCTGCACCAAACCGTTTCGTGTGCTTCAGTAAAGAACTCTAGATAGTTAACGTAAATTTGCCCCTCTGCTGTGCATGAAAGATTAGTGGGAAGCTGAAGTATAGCTACACTCATTCTTAACTTTGACACTGGATGGAGGTTAGTAGTTTTACACCCTGGCCACTTTATCCGCAGGGGAAAAGCCCCACAGCCTGTTGGCCTGGTGGACGCTGAGCCGGTCTGGACGCCTTGGAGAAGAGGAAAAACTCTTGCCCCTTAAATCCACTCCTCTGTTGTGCAGCCTGTAGCCTACTCACTGTGCCTAACTAACTAACTAACTAGCTAGCTAACTAACTAACCAACCAACTAACTGACTAACTCCACAGAGCAGGGGCCTTCTTGAGAAGCTAACAGTTTCTCAGCTAGTCAAGAAATTCCCCACATTTTATGGAACCCGGAGGTTCACTACCGCATTCACAAGAGCCCGACACCTGTCCCTATCCTGAGCCAGCTCAATCCTGTCCATGTCCCCTCCATCCCACTTCTTGAAGATCCACTTTAATACTATCATCCCATCTACGCCTGGGTCTCCCAAGTGGTCGCCTTCCCTCAGGTCTCCCCACCAAAATCCTGTATGTACCTCTCTTTTCCCCCCATACGTGCTACATGCCCTGCCCATCTCATTATTATCGATTTGATTACCCGAATAATATTTGGTGACGAGTACAGGTATTCACTATACCTAAAATAACAAATTATGCGTTTTGTAAACAGCAGGAATTTGATTCCATTTGCCTACATAACGTACTTAACTTCGTAAGATAATGGAGAGTTTAAAAGAAATTACCAAATTAATTTTCATATTTTTTACTGATGCCTGTTTACACGACAGATATTGGTGACATAACAGTCTGGGAGCCGGGAAGGCTCAGTCGGTACAAGCAGCAGGCTACTTACTGGAATATCGACCAGTCGTGGTTAGACTGCTGGCAAGACCAAGAGATTCTCTCTTCACCAAAATATCCAGATAGGTTTTTGGGTCCACCGAGCCCCCCAGCTTAATTGGTACCGGGGGCTCCTTCCCCCGAGGATAAAGCCGCCCGAGGCGTGAAATTGAGCACCTACCTCCATACTGTGCCGAGGTTAAAATGCCTGGTGTCATACCTTCCTTCCCCCTACACCTTCCTGGCATGGTACTTAACCTTTTAAAGCCTGGCGGTAACTTTACATACCACCAGGTTTAACATTAAAAAATTCTACGTGGTGCCCACATTGCGTTTATGTGTTTTGTACGGATCTCAGAACAAACAGCAACTTTTGCCTTATAAAACATTAAGAGACTGGTTTTTATAACCGAAGCGGAGAGTGTTCACAGCGCGGTACGCACTGAATCCTTATATAAAACAGATACGCTTCGTCTTTAAAGGGTTAAATATAGAGAAAAGGCGCAGACCCGGATTTCAATCCCAGGCCATCCACATGTGACGAGGTGGCACTGGGACAGGTTTGCTCCCAGTACTTCGGGTTTCCCCGGTCAGAGTCACGCCACCAGTGCCCCATACTCCTATTTCATTCACCACTGACAGTGCCCCATACTCCTATTTCATTCACAACTGACAGTGCCCCATACTCCTATTTCATTCACCACTGACAGTGCCCCCTACTCCTATTTCATTCACTACCGACACTGTACAATCTTAAATAATGATACAATGCCGACCCAGTGGCCACGCGGTCTAAGGCGTGAGTCTGCGGCTGCTCGCTTGCTGGGACTGCGGGTTCGAATCCAACCGGGGGACATGAATGTCCGTCTCTTGTGATTGTTGTACATTTTCAGGGACAGGTTTCTACGTGGGGCTGAACACTCGTTCAGGGGAGTCCTAACGAGTGTGGTGCGTCTAAATGAGTGTGATCGTGCAGCCTTGCTAATGAGGAGGCCCTGGCCCACTAGGGGCTGTTGCGACATTGCAGAAATGACCTAATGCGTGGATCTCACCTCCACTCCCAAATACCTGCATTACGTTGCTTTTAATAATGCACAGGAAAATCTCAGTGTTTTACAGCAGGAAATTCTTGGGGAAACAATAATAAACACCTATAGCCTGTTTCAAGATGGAACCCCTTACGTCAGGTATATGCATCAAAGACTCAGATTGTGACTAGCACTGCCATCTTGCATCACTATTAAAGGCGGTAACACGGACGGTATAGATGTGTGGCACGTCACAAGGGAAACACTTGTCCGTTGACGCAGAGACGTTCGACGTTATGTACTGTCTTGCACGCAACCCGCATTGTTACGTTGGGCAGGTAAGGTGTGATTACCGCCATTATGTACAGCACACACAAACGGGATCAGCTCCACACAATTCCTTACCCCTTGTGTTTCCCACAAACTAGTCTGAACTGAACAGTAAGCTGAATCAGACAAAGACACGCTCCTTTGTATGTTCTTTCGAATTCATTACCCTCCAACCAACATCCACATCTAATTAATACATACACCAAATAACGCACTTAATAAAATACACTCATGAAAAAATATAGGACCCCTACATGTTTCGACACGGGGGTGTCTTCATCAGGAAGTTATTCAGAACAAAGCAGTACAAGTCCAAGACGCTAATCTAGGTAGTACGTCCGCCTTATTGGAATGATTAAAATACAGCCGAACTCGGTTATAACGTCATGAAAGGGCCTGAATATTTTGTGTCGTTATAAACGAGTGTTGTTATAACCGAGTAGTGTAACGTTATGGTTAACAGTAAGGAATTAATTGGTACCACAGAATATCTGACGCTTTAGATGAGGTATCGTATAAGCCGATGCCGTTATAACCGGGTTCGACTGTACTTTAATTATTCCAATAAAGGCGACGTAATACCTATACTGGCGTGTTGACCGTGTACTCCTTTGTTCTGAATAACTCCCTGATGAAGGCACCCCGGTGGCGAAACATGTGGGAGTTTTATACTTTTATCATGAATGTATTTTTTTAAGGCTCAGGATAAGGACAGGTGGCGGGCTCTTGTGAATGCGGTAATGAACCTCTGGGTTCCATAAAATGCGGGGAATTTCTTGACTAGCTGGGAAACTGTTAGCCTCTCAAGAAGGCCTGTGCTCCATGTAGTTAGTTAGTTAGTACCTTACTAAGTGCATAATTTGGTTTATGTATGAATTGTAAGAATATGCGCGGTACGAACAACAAAACATCCCCATCCAAGTTCAAATACCGAGATACTGCCGGCGTTGCTACACAGACCATAAATAACACACAACATCGTTATTTCTGGAAACTTACAACCTGAGACTCTGAATGCGGCACTGACCGCGTAACCTCGACTGCTTTTCACTTCATCCCTTCCCCGCTTCCTCATGCCGCAAGTCACGTTTGTCACAGTAAAAGGTGAAGGTAAAGTTGTCCGTGTCCACGCCATGAAGGCATGGGGGGGGGGTTGAGGTACAGCTCCATTCATTCTTGATCTAGCTAGTGCTAAAAATAGCAACCGGAATGGCTCAGTCAACATAAGACTAAATGACTACTTTACAGACAGCCCAATCGAGGGACTGGGGTTCGATCTACGGCACATGCAATATATATATATATACACATATACATATATATAAGAACCCGGTTACAACGACATCGGTTTATGCGGCACCTCGTCTATAGTGTCAAATATTGTGTGGTAGCAATTAATTCCTCACCGTTAACCATAACATTACACTACTCGGTTATAAAAACACTCGTTCATAACGACACAAAATATTCAGTCTCGTTCTTGACGTTATAACCGAGTCTGACTGTACACGTACATTTTTCCTTTCTCTAAACCGTCCGGACTGGCTCTGGTGATCCAGCGTTACCGGGCACTCGTAAGGCGGACGGACATAAAGCTGACCGCTATGTTGCAAGATTCTACTGGACAGGCCAATGGTCGCTCAGGCGGTGAAGAAATTTCCTGCCTTTAACCTTAAACGAGGTGCGCACACATCTGGAAACACTCCCAAATAACTCGCCTAGAGTAACAGAATCCCCACCGCCACAAACAATCCCCATAGCCATGACTGCAGAATTATTCAGCATTTTTCATTGAAGCCGCTGGCCTCAAATTAAAGCAAAACATCGTATTCGCGCGCGAATTCTGCAGCGCGTCACCTTACTTGTACATCAAATCATCCGGTCTTGCATCTCTATGGTCTGACAGCGCCTTCTATCGACCGTCCTAATTAACCCTTTAAAGACGAAGCGTATATGTTTTATATAAGGACTCAGTGCGTACCGCGCTGTAAACACTCTCCACTTCGGTTATAAAAACCAGTCTCTTTATGTTTTATAAGGCAAAAGTTGCTGTTTGTTCTGAGATCCGTACAAAACACATAAATGCAATGTGGACACCACGTAGAATTTTTTAATGTTAAACCTGGTGGTACGTAAAGTTACCGCTAGGCTTTAAAAGGTTAACAAACTGGCCAAAATATTCATCATCTTCAGGTAAATTGTGAGAAGCAACCCTCAGCCTGGTAAGAAGATGATTGGGCCTAAGACAGATGAGGTGACAGGGGCCTGGAGGAAATTGCATGATAAGAAGAGTCACATTTGTGCTTCTCACCAAATACACACGGCAGGAATGACAGTTACCAAGGAATGGCATGTGACGGCATTCCAATGTGGCCCCTAAACCTGCAAGGCCAATACAGCTAGCACGTTATTGCGAAACGTTGGTAAATTTTTACCAGATTACATAGTGTCTGATGAGAATCCACTTTCAAGACCACGACATAGATGTGAGAACATTAAAATAAACCTAAAAAATGGAGCAGGAAGCTGGACACTGGATTCGATTTTATAACTATGGGGTATGTGATGGGTTTTGTGGACACGGTAATGAACCTTCGGGTTCTATAAAAGGGGCCCGGGGGGGGATTTATTTAGCAGTTGCTTATGACCTTATGAAGAAAGACTCTGCTCCATGGCGTTAGTTTTATGTATGTAAGATTCCATTAGAAGCACATACTAAATAAGGCAGGGACTTCAGATTTTCCAAAAATCTAGAAACCACCTCAAAATTCTAGGCGCCAGAAGTGTGACATGAAGCCAGTTCCATACTGAGGACCCACAAACATTAGGCGCCACCGTATACGATTTAGTTGCCACGGCAAAGTTGCGTCCGGGATTTGTGCACGCTGAAATAAGAACTTGGAGACAGACGTAGACTATCGTCTGATGTAACGTGTCGCCGTGTAGTCTAATATTTGTGAGCAATCTGTAGCTTTCATCTTCTCGAACGTCGGTACGTATCTACCAGACTGCACGGTGTCACAGCGGACGGCACAGTTACCAGGGTGTGAACCTAAAATCTCAGAATTATGAACAGCAGACGAAGCAATCTGTCAAAGGAGAAGACAGCCATAACAGCAGCTGAAATGAACACATAACTAGTTCAAACTCAGGCCTCATTTGTTGCGTTTCTTATAGTCGATGTTTACTGTCGTCGCGCTGGATTAAGCAATGTGACAGTAATTAGTAACGTGCTGTGAAGTGGAATAAAAAACAGCGTTACTTCCTGTGTCAATATTATTCTCGGGGCCTAGAACACTGAACATTAAATTACATTATCATGTCGTTACCGAAACGTCACAGACTGTTGTTAAGAAGTATAACTGTCCTCCAAGCGCTGACAAAAACATTTTGTAACCTAACTTTCTACGATTCAACCCTCTGACGCCTGAACGGATAGACAAAACCGAAGGGACTTCCCATATAGATGGCTTTGTGCTACAGTGTCAGCCTTGGGTGTTATCCTGCGGCTCAGCAGTGCGGGGAAATACCATATCTAATTCACATGAATTGAAACCTGGAGGGTGGCGAGAGAAAAAACTGAATTCGAGGGGTTAGGAAATAATTAGACACGAAATTTATTACAAGAAAACTGAATAAAAATGTTACGATTCTGAAAGTTCCCAAGTACTGTCCTCTCGTCCTTCTGGCAAAGGTTGCCCCGGAGGCAGGGTAATGCTGAAGGATGAAGCAAATACGGAGTGGTGGGAAGAAAATTGTTCTGCAGCGGGGGGGGGGCGGGCAGGTCACTGCATTTGGGCTGAGATGTTACTGCACTGTGGCGGAAATTCTAACGACCTTGGAAAGGTTAAACTGGGAACGGTGTGTTCTCCGAAACGTCCAGGCTGGCTCCGGGGCCTACCTAGTCTCGTACTCCGCCGAGTACCGCGACCTTTTTTTCCCAGGAGGATAAAGCGGTCAGGGCGCGAACCTTACCACTCAGCTGCATCTAGCGCAGAGGTTAAGAATGAATACACCTATACCTCCCACTGCGCTACAAACCAGAAAGCCGCGGGTTCGATTCCCGATGGTGTCATTGGCATTTTTCATTGACAGAACCCTTCCGGCCGCATTATGGCCCTGGGGTCGACTCAGCCTCTAACAGAAATTAGTACCAGGAATATTTCCTGTGGGTGTAAAGGCGGCCGGCGCGTAAGGCTGCCAACCTTACCACCTTCGTGTGCCGATTGTCTGGAAATCTGGGAGCCTCAACCCCCGGAACCCTCAGGGCCTGTCCACGCCTGTAATGGGATTGCTTTACCTTTTTACAGCCATACCGGTACTTCCTCTGTATGCCTTCATGGCATGCACAGACACCGTCACCTGTTTTCCTTTACTATACTGATGGCGAGGACAACTGTACGCGCAACATTAACACCACAGTCTTCCATCTCCAGTTAAATAAGGAATGCCATCTTCACAGGCCAGACCTATTCACGAATGACACACACTTCACTAATAACGCATTATTTCATCGGACGCCGTGTTCTAATGCGACATCATGACTGTTCCATTACACAACAGATGGACATGACATTTCCTGCCAGTTTGCACATAGTCGCCTACAAGCAGGCTTACACCTAAACGCGCCAGGTCTGGTAAGGGGTATTTCCAGCCGTCTGGTTTCTCTCATTGCGGTCGGCGTACACGTAGTCGCCAGGATGTCAGTCGGAAGAGCGAGGAAATGGGGTTTGCTTTTCGACAGGGACAAGAGATTCTTGTCCCTTGGAGAGCATCTAAACCAGTTCCAGGGCCGTCCCAGCTTCCCATTCAATGCGGTATCTGGAATTTTCAGAGGGAGGCATACAAATATGCAGCAGGGCTATATCAGGGGTGCACAAATCCTGGGCACCAAATCGCCCGGGCGACTAAGTTTTGGTGCGATGGCGGTTAATATTTGGGATCTTCAGTGTGAAATTTGCTTCTTGTCACCCTTCTGGCGCCTGGAATTTTGACGTGGATTCTAAATTTTTGGAAATTTTTTTTGGACCCCTGGTCTATATCTTCTGGTTTTCCACTTCATGTGTCAGTAACACCCTCAGGTGTTCCTGGCATGTCTCGCTACTTGCAAGACCCAGTTGTGTTAATTGTCTAAAAACACCATTAGTCTGCATCGAACTGTCACAAAAGAAAACTCAAAATCGTCCCGATGTCCGTAATTATACTGCGTGACTATTCCATATCACACAGAACTTTACAGTCAAGAGATGGAAAACATAAACTATCCAAGATTACGCTCTTCTGGGACGTGACACCGTATAATTCAGTATATAAGTATCGACGTTTCGGAGGAACCTGTTGCGTCAATCATCAATGTTTGGAAGAACGCGCTGCCTCCATTTCAAGCGTTTGCGAGAACATCCGAAACGTCGATACTTAACTACCAAACTACATGACGTCACATTCCATAAGATTGGAATTTTGATAGTCACTGCAGTAAGACCCTCAAATTTCACACAACCTTAATAAAAGGTAAAGCAGTCCCATTACAGGCCTGGACAGGCCCACAGGGTTCCAGGAGGTCGAGGCTCCCAGATTTCTAGACAATCGGCACGTGAAGGTGGTAAGGTTGTCAGCCCTACGCACCGGTCGCGTTTACCCCCCAGGAAATATTCCTGGTACTCATTTCTGTTAGAGGCTGAGTCGACCCCAGGGCCATAGTGCGACCGACAGGATTATGCCAATGAAAAAATCCACTGACACCATCGGGAATCGAACCCGCGACCTGCCGGTTTGTAGCGCAGTGCCTCAACCAACTGCGCCACCGCGGCCACACAACCTTAATAATAATAATAATAATAATAATAATAATAATAATAATCATTCAGCAAGTAAGTAAATAACACTATAGACCAGCCCAATCCAACAAGCAACATAAACGTTGCTGAATTTCCCATTTGATATTATCTTCACTATATTTCATGGACGCCATACTGGTATTATTTCAGATACAAACCAACACCTGATCTACATGTAAAGTTTATCTGTAACTTAACTGCACGTCAGATTCAAGTCCAGGCAGCCTACCCGTGAGTTCACATCGTTGTCGTCTGGACGGCGCTTCTGTAGTGTCGCAGGCGGGAACCAAACACTGCCTGCTTTGCATGGGAAGGTCCTGAGTCCAAATATCAGCCGCGTGATTGGCTGTCACTGCCGTTTTCCTCAGTCCCTCCAGGCAGATACAGGGATAGATGTAGGCCACGACCCACTCCTCCCAAATCCACTAATCATCCTATCAGCTGATGCTGTTTTCTGAGGCACTGCACGTTAATTGGTAAGCGGGTACCATGGTTCGACCCTGACGGTGGATTATATTCCTCCGAAACGTCGGTACGCACCTACCCGACTAAAACACGGTGCACAAAAGCAGAAGCCCACGATACGAACATTCCTTGCCACAAACCTTCGAAATTTTAGGTTTCTGCTCACTAGTAACCATTTAAAGACGAAGCGTATCTGTTTTATATAAGGACTCAGTGCGTACCGCGCTGTAAACACTCTCCACTTCGGTTATAAAAACCAGTCTCTTAACCCTTTAAAGACGAAGCGTATCTGTTTTATATAAGGACTCAGTGCGTACCGCGCTGTAAACACTCTCCACTTCGGTTATAAAAACCAATCTCTTAACCCTTTAAAGACGAAGCGTATCTGTTTTATATAAGGATTCAGTGCGTACCGCGCTGTAAACACTCTCCACTTCGGTTATAAAAACCAATCTCTTAATGTTTTATAAGGCAAAAGTTGCTGTTTGTTCTGAGATCCGTACAAAACACATAAACGCAATGTGGGCACCACGTAGAATTTTTTAATGTTAAACCTGGTGGTATGTAAAGTTACCGCTAGGCTTTAAAAGGTTAAATAGCAGCTAAACAGTAAACTTTGTGTCATTTATATACAACGCGACTTCGAGAACAGACAGCCAAGTTTCTGACAATGATCGTTGTGGCTGGCGTTAGGGCGTTTGGGTTAAGTGACCTGAAAGGAATTCACACTTTGTCGCACGTTTTTACAACATAAAATAACACTGCGATAATTGACCGGTCATGAGTAAGAAACGCTGGCAGACTGCGACAAAAATGCAATAATGACAATTTTGACAGACCCAGCCCCTGCACGTAGATGCTGAAACCATATTCACATAACGCGAATTCACGCTACACGGTTATTTCTCAATATGTGTATCACCGTTTTTTTTTGCCATTATATGACCATGTTGCCGGTCTTACCTCGTCGGCTTCTCCAATACATCCGCCAGAGCAGGTACGCCAGTCCTACCAGCGCTAGAGTGACCAGGCATGTTCCCACAACTGCACCGGCGACGCTGCCCACGGAATAACATGCCGTCTCCTGGGCCAACACCCCTCTCATCATCAACAGAAAGACGACCTTGACCCCCACACCACAATCAGTCAAATACGCCATGATACACAATAGCTATGATCCTACGTCTTAACACCACTGTAACTTCCTCCCATGCTCACAACCGCAGAAGCCTCAAAGAATGTGGGCAAGCACTGTTAACACATGACGTACCATCAACACGTACGTTCAGAGAATACTAACATCGCCGGCCCTCGAGTCGTTCGGTACTGTCACACTCTTCTACAACGTCCTCGGCACCAGCAACCGACAGTCAATCCAAATGACAAGAGTCTGACGCTATTTCAAAACGAAATCTTGAAGTGAAACTCTACAGGGCACTTCAGGTATTTACTTAACGATATGTTTCACACTATCGTCACATTCCTTCCACGTTAGTCTGCAGGTGGATAACTGAATGTTAATTTAAAACATCGTGTCAAGTGTGTGATGCATTTCCCTCCTTCCTCCGCACTGCCATATGTTACAACTTCATTCAGACTTGACGCCTGTGACCTGTCACTGCAACATACCGACGTTTCCACATCCAAAAGCAGAACAACAACGTACACCTGCTGCCTTCGCGTTTCTACCGCCACTCTATTGGTTACTTGTTCTACTGGTGGCGGAATAACCGGCCAAGCTAAGGAAGGCTTGGCTTTCACACCAAGGTCGTCCGTCTCATGGGGGGGCTACGAGGGGCCCCCCTTTCTTCGTCTTCAACTTGCTTCTGGCTCGCCGGTACGGAGGTTATTTTACCTGTTGCCCTGAGCTACAGCAACAGCGCACATATACAGTCCTGGCGTGGTTAATATGATATCCAGCGCGTGTTGTGTTCAAGGTTCAAGTGAACGTTAAGCGTCGTCAGGTGGACTATCAGAGGGGGGGGGGGGGGGGAAGGGGTATTACAAACGGCTGCCCCAACCAGAACCCTTCTTGCGTACGTTAGGAAATATGACAAGCTACGTAAAAAAAACATCCGAATTAGCGAAACCGTAAACAGGTGAGTTCAAGCTTAAACTGATTCATTTCAAACCGCGTAACTTAGACCTCAAAGAGAAGAATAAAAACAGAGGCCCAAAAATAACCATTACATTGTGGTTCAGAAAAGACTTCACAATTTGTTTTAATAAACATTTATAAATAGCTAAACAAATGTGGGGCGGCAAAAAAAATGTGAAATGAGGTAATCAAAGACGTTTCACTAGTAATCTCTTACATTTCGTTTTAAAATGTTGAAAAAAGTTAACTCCCTATTTATCAAATATCAAAATAATAACAGATGGGAACTACGTACAGCCATGCATTATAAAAACAAATTTTTAACGGTTTTAGTAGATTCAATAATAAAAACATTTTGTAGCTGAAAGCAGACCTATAACAAATAGCGTAAGACCTGACAACGGCTTCTGTACTGAGATCTGCGCTGTGCTGGTATCTTACGCCGCGTAATACTC
Organism: Coptotermes formosanus; assembly: GCA_013340265.1. Taxonomy (NCBI): domain Eukaryota; kingdom Metazoa; phylum Arthropoda; class Insecta; order Blattodea; family Rhinotermitidae; genus Coptotermes; species Coptotermes formosanus. Next base: position 2,709,851 of record BLKM01000588.1, on the reverse strand, counting down.
CAGAATGTAGATCTCATCAACATCGCGGCGGAAGCCTCAAATTAAGGCCTTCTGTATTAATCATTTGTCTCTCCCTGAAGATGATCCAATATGGATCGAATCATGCGGGAGCTAGATTGGAGGTGTAACCATAAGGAAAGGTTAAGGTGTGTTATCTTGATGGTTTGTTTTTATGTTGCACTACGTGTAATTTTAGTGGCAATTAATTCCATGTCATTACCTGTTCCTATATGGTTCAGTAACTTATCTAAGGTAACTGCCTTGTGCAATGTGTGACGCCATGTATTTTGGTAGACACGTATCTCAGGAACCTGCTGCATCCTTCTGCAGGGATCCTTATAGGCCTACTGTGAAAATGGAAGCAGTAAGTTCCTCCGAACGCGGAGGCCCGGGTTCGATCCCGGGTCAGTCTGTGTGGGATTTGTGGTGGACAAAGTGGCACTGGGACAGGTTTTTCCCCGAGTACTTCGGTTTTCCCCTGTCAATTTCATTCCACCTGTGCTCCATTATTAGGAAAAGGACAAAAAATAATCATCATCATCGTCATCTTCATCACAGGGTTGCACAAGATGCCTCAAGGCTGCGGTGCGTCCGTAGAGTCTGCTGCGGGGCCCTTCACCACTAAAAAAAACATATCCTTACACCGACATTTCTCAGGAACCTGCTGCATCCTTCTGCAGGGATCCTTATAGGCCTACTGTGAAAATGGAAGCAGTAAGTTCCTCCGAAACTATATGGTGTCGTATCCTCTAAAGTAGTAAGCTTCATAATTAACCACCATGTGAACTTGGAACTCTCATATACGTACAAAATGTCAACATTCTGAAAAGTAAACTGTACTGAAACAGAGCAACATTACTGTGCATAATATATTAAGATCAAAGAAATACAAAGCCACAAACTTACCAGTTCTGCCAGTAAGATTTCTTTGACACCTTACACCCCGGAATATTCGAATAATCCACACACAGACGCCTAAATTCAAAATGATGTTGCTAAACAGACAGTTTGCTAGCCATTCGAGAGAAAATGGCTTCCATACATATCGACCCCAATAATCGATAAAATCCATGGAGATCGTAATACGGCGGATAAAACACACAGAGGTCAGAAGAGAGCCTCACAGTTTTCTACGTGCACCAAAAGCTGACAAACACGCTGCAATCCTTTACGATCTTGACTCAACGTTGCTAAATTAAATTGATATTTCGACACAATTCAAACGAAAACACAGACGCACGTAACATCATAACGAGGCCGTAAATGATCGATATCATTGACTTCGAGACTTCCCCCAGCCGCTCTGGTGCATGTCAACCAGACCAAAGAGCTTGCCACTAACGAAGGTTATTATGTGGTTATGACTACCCGCATTTGTGGTAACAGAATAGCTAGACGACTGCAGGGGAAAATATGGAAGTACACTAGAGGGGGGAAGAGTAGCAGGTCGCTGGAAATGTGGAGGGGAGGGTCGATCCGTGGGACTTGTTTCTGTGGCTTCAGTATAGTACGGAACGAGAAGAGATTGTGCAGGGCCGGCAAGCTACCCAAGCGGTCTTCTGCGAAGACACGTTTATTAATCTTTTAACGCCTGGCGGTAACTTTACATACCACCAGGTTTAACATTAAAAAACTAAACGTGGTGCCCACATTGCGTTTATGTGTTTTGTACGGATCTCAGAACAAACAGCAACTTTTGCCTTATAAAACATTAAGAGATTGGTTTTTGTATCCGAAGTGGAGAGTGTTTACAGCGCGGCACGCACTGAGTCCTTATACAAAACAGATACCCTTCTCCTTTAAAGGGTTAAATGAAAATTAAACTCCGCTGCTGATCTTTTTTCATATCGTGATGTGAATTTATTATATTTTGTGATTTAGCAGTTGATACACGTTATGTAAATGATGAAAAAACTGTGAATCGGGCCATGAAGTGTGACGGGAGCACAACCGAACCTCACGTTGCCTGAATGTGGGTGCCGGCTCACTCCCTTCGCTTGTTTTGTTTACTTCAGTGGAGGCCCACTTCGTGTGACACCCACTCGTTTCATGGCGCAGTCGTGTCAGTGTACGTCACTGCTTTACAGTGACAGCAGAATGCATGTTTTATTTCAGACAGCTGGTACTTTGCAATGGGGACAACGTGTGTTTCACACGTGGGTGACGGCTGCAGAAGCGAGGTTGTTACAACCCTAGAAGCCCGCATTTTCAAAAACAAAAATTTAGAAAATTAAACACGAAAAGGAAATATACCGAGGGTAATTCTGCCCTGTGCACGTCACATAAGTATAAGGGGCGAAGAGGTAAAGCTGCATTCATTTTTAACATCGACAGCAGATGGAGGTGAGTGGTCAGCTTCACGCTCCAACAGCCATAATCAAGGCAAAAGCTCTACCCGACACTTCATAAAATTGGAGTCGGCTCTAGAGCTGTTCTGAACGTTTTGGATAGAAAAAAAAAGCTAGCAGCCCCTTCCGGGAATCGAATTACGATTCCTCGGATGTCCAGTCACTATACTGACTGATCTATCTTCGCTCCACTGTACCAAATAGTAATACCAAACATTAAAACTATTTTATTGTTTTTATTTCCTGAATACAAAAAAAAAGCTATATAGTACGCGGATTACGAACTTGCCTTCAGACCTTAACCTTTTAAAGCCTAGCGGTAACTTTACGTACGACCAGGTTTAACATTAAAAAATTCTACGTGGTGCCCACATTGCGTTTATGTGTTTTGTACGGACCTCAGAACAAACAGCAACTTTTGCCTTATAAAACATTAAGACACTGGTTTTTATAACCGAAGTGGAGAGTGTTTACAGCGCGGTACGCACTGAGTCCTTACATAAAACTGATATGGTTCGTTTTTAAAGGGTTAAAGGTGTGTAAGAAAACTTCCTGGCTGCGTCCCTTTGGAAGAAAGCCTTATGGCGCCCATTTGTACACATCGGTACGGGGTCAACAAATGTTGCCTGAGTTGACCCGTCAAAGTAGGCTAATACTCGCCAAACATTTCTTCACAAGCCAACTATACATTCAGGACAATTGGGTTTTATCTACCGACTGCAATTCTGGTGTTGGGCGAATAGAAGTACAGTCGTCCCTCCCCACGTCATGAAAGCATATGGGGGGAGTAGGTGTATAACTCCAGTTATTCTTAATCTCGGCACTCGATTGAGATTAACTTCACGTTCCGTCCGCTTTACCTCCGAGAAAAAACTCGATACCAATTGAAGAGGAGGCTGTGTGGGCCCCAGACACGGTATAAGTGGCTTCGCATATCTCTTGCCCTGTCGGAACTCGAACCCCCGACCGTACAGCCTGTAGTTACACCCTGTGCCATCTTCTATTCTTTCGTTCTGTTTGCATGATAAGCAGCCGAGCTGTTCCTTGTCTATCCACTGAACCCTTCAAACACTACGATAAACACAAATCATATTTAAAGACCCAGTCCGTACCGCGCAGTAAACACACTCCGTCTCGGTTATAAAAACCAGTCAGTTAATGCTGTATAGGGAAATAATCGCTGTTTGTTCTGAGATCCACACAAAACACATAAACACACTGTGTGGGCAGAACGTAGAATTGTTGAATGTTAAACCTGGCGGTACGTAAAGTAACCACCGGGCTTTAAAGGGCTACAGTCCGTACCGCGCAGTAAACACACTCCGTCTCGGTTATAAAAACCAGTCAGTTAATGCTGTATAGGGAAATAATCGCTGTTTGTTCTGAGATCCACACAAAACACATAAATACACTGTGTGGGCAGAACGTAGAATTTGTGAATGTTAAACCTGGTGGTACATAAAGTAACCACTGGGCTTTAAAGGGCTACAGTCCGTACCGCGCAGTAAACACACTCCGTCCCGGTTATAAAAACCAGTCAGTTAATGCTGTATAGGGAAATAATCGCTGTTTGTTCTGAGATCCACACAAAACACATAAATACACTGTGTGGGCAGAACGTAGAATTGTTTAATGTTAAACCTGGCGGTACGTAAAGTAACCACCGGGCTTTAAAGGGCTACAGTCCGTACCGCGCAGTAAACACACTCCGTCTCGGTTATAAAAACCAGTCAGTTAATGCTGTATAGGGAAATAATCGCTGTTTGTTCTGAGATCCACACAAAACACATAAATACGCTGTGTGGGCAGAACGTAGAATTTGTGAATGTTAAACCTGGTGGTACATAAAGTAACCACTGGGCTTTAAAGGGCTACAGTCCGTACCGCGCAGTAAACACACTCCGTCTCGGTTATAAAAACCAGTCAGTTAATGCTGTATAGGGAAATAATCTCTGTTTGTTCTGAGATCCACACAAAACACATAAACACACTGTGTGGGCAGAACGTAGAATTTGTGAATGTTAAACCCGGCGGTACATATAGTGACCGCCGGACCTTATAGGGTAATGTTGTTCCAAACGCACGCAGGTAAAATGTCGAATTGAACGTGGTATCTGTCATCAGCGTCATCAATGAACAGCAGGAATACGGAATGGGTCATAACGACGACAACGACGACGACGACGAGGGTGATAACAAACATTCAGGACATCAATAAATACATACATATATATACATATATATATATATATACACACACACACATACATACCTACTGTGTGTGTGCGCGTGTGTGTGTGTATATATATGTATAAACCCATTATCATGCGCCTTCGGAAAATTGCAAAAAGCAACTATCAGCGTCACCATGTCTGTCGGCATGGCACAACTCGGCTCCAGCTGGATGGATTTTCAACAAACTTGATCTATGAGTATTTTTCGAAAATACAGGTTTGATGAAAATATGACACGAGCAGTGCGTACTTTGTATGAAGACCTGTGTACTACATTTATGATAATATCTCGCTCAGTTCATCTTAGAATGAGAAATGTTTCATACAAATTTGTAGAAGGAATGAAAACTTTTCGTGTTCAATAACTTTTTTTCCCGAAAATCATGCCGTGTATTAGATAATGTGGAAAAAAAATACGGTACAGCCAGACTGGCCACAATTGACAATAAAATGCGGCGCGCAAAATATGCGATTTGCATGACACATAACTACGGCAAGAATACACACACACACACACACACACACACACACATAATATTTAACATTTCACGCTTTACCATTGCAACAATGGTTAAGCGAACGCGCCTCCATGTTACGTTATACGGGCATTGCCTATCTTTTATTATTATTATTATTATTATTATTAGTAGTAGTAGTAGTAGTAATAGTAGTAGTAGTAGTAGTAGTAGTAGTAGTAGTAGTAGTAGTAGTGTTGGTGGCAGTAAAACTGTAACTTCAGGTATTTCTTTACAGAAGTATCAAAATGGTTTACTCAAGCATTTCTTCATCCAGTGCCACAGCATCATACACCCTCAGCAAAACCGCTGTGATAACCACAAATCTCGCGCTGTTAGAATGTTTTGTTTCCTCAACGTCTTACATTTCATTTTACGCGCTTAACGAACTCTATCTTCTGCTGTGGGCAAATCGTTAAATTATTTCTTGTCTGTATTGCAGGGGGCACCCAAGCAGTAGCGAGAGGTGGGGGGGGGGGGCTGCCGAGCTGCAGCACCCCAAAATCCCCAAAACCGAAATTAAAAAACACAGATTCTGTAGATATTATGATATCAAAATTTTACATGATTTCCCCTTCAGCCAAAATCAGCCACTGAAATCGGCTGATGACTAGTACATTAGAATTTTGAAAAATAAATTCATAGAATTAAAAAAACAGGAAGACAGGACACTGTGATTGAGTCACGGAACATGTAGTTATATCCGTATTATATAAATGCAGTTGTAGACAGTGTTATGTTGTGCTTACAGCATGATTTTTATAACATAATTTGTAAAAACAAACAGAAATTATATAAGCCTCAGGGTCAGACCCCCCCCTCCCCCCTGAGTGCGCACCTGCTGTACTAAGAAGATTAAATTAAACTAACGATACGGAAGTCGCGTTACACGCAGAACTGGCGTAAACCGAAATCGTTGAAGTCGGCTGATGCGTGTAATACTCAGACAGAAGAGGTCCCATGTATCAACCCCTCTACATATTCCTTGACCCCGGTAAGCTTCCTCACTCCACCTTACTCCTCTACCAGTCGACTGTGCAAAACGCCCAAGGAAGCTGCGGGGGAATACAAAGAATAAACAGAAAATGGGAATCATCGTCCGTGGGACTTCTCGCTGTGGCCTTCGAGTAATTAACACAATTCCCCACTTCACAATCACTGTAGCAGTACTGACGTCATATTTATCGTCATCATTGTCACGTGACTGCTTCTTTCATAAGACGTTGATAAGCATACTATTCATTGAGCAAATGTCAGACTTAAAACTTCAAAATAATTGCCTCACATTATTCCCTCAACTGAAGTAGCTAATGGTTCTTACGGTTGAAGAACTTAACCTTTTAAAGCCTAGCGGTAACTTCACGTACCGCCAGGTTTAACATTAAAAAATTCTACGTGTTGCCCACGTTGTGTTTATGTGTTTTGTAAGGACCTCAGAACAAACAGCAACTTTTGCCTTATAAAACATTAAGAGGCTGGTTTTTATAACCGAAATGGAGAGTGTTTACAGCGCGGTACGCACTGAGTCCTGATATAAGATAGATACGCTTCGTATTTAACCTTATAAAGCCTAGCGGTAACTTTACATACCACCAGGTTTAACATTAAAAAATTCTACGTGATGCCCACATTGCGTTTATGTGTTTTGTACGTATCTCAGAACAAACAGCAACTTTCGCCTTATAAAACACTAAGCGATTGGTTTTTATAACCGAAGTGGAGAGTGTTTACAGCGCGGTACGCACTGAGTCCTTATATAAAACAGACACTTCGTCTTTAAAGGGTTAAAGAACGGACAACTGCCTATGATCTGACCAATGCATAAAAAGGAATCCGACCGTCTGTAGATTTCTGAAGTCTTTTTTTCTTTCTTTCTTTCTTTCTTTTCTGGCTTCAATTTGTTGTTTGCCCCCGGCCGCTTGTTAGGAGGTTGTGTGCGTGTGGTGTTTAGGAGAGGGGGCGGGGGAACCGTGTCCACTTGCGCCGATCATGCGGAGGGGCGGGTGACACAAAGTTTCTTTTGGCTGCCCCCGTGTGTTGACTCAAGTTGAGTTGTGTTGGATCATAGGGCGAGATTATCCGGCCTCTTACACTTTCTCTCTCTCTACCCCCCCCCCCCCCCAATCCACCTCATTGAGATGCTACATTCCTGTGCAGATAGCGCATACCCTGTCAGGGCCTCTACACTGCGTAACCTTGGATCTGTGACACTGTCGGATGGGTATGAGGCAGGCGGCGATCCATATTTCTATTTTATAGGAAATAACGTCCACAGTGTCACTGCCTTCGTAGAATTGTATGTGGGAATTCTAAAAACACAATATTCTTGTCGGTTGTACGTGTCGAATGGGACGTTTGAGGTTTTCACAGTGGCGTTGCTGAGGATGCAAGTTTTGTGCGACAATGGACAACTTGACCAAAAAGACGACGGCAAAACGAATTTTCGAAACGTCGGTAACTATACACCAATCAACACAATGTAATGCCCCAAAATATTTTAATCTTTGCCTGTACTCAGGATTTTAATGTGTATAAGGCGAAGCAAATTTGTCCCAGTTCTTAATTTACCGATTACGGCTTGCATGTTAATTTTTTTTTTAAATTTAGGGACCCTGTGTCTGATAGTGTCGAATGGTGAATAATGAATTCGCAGAGATCCGTTTTAAGGCCTGTTGTTTACTTTATGTGCCACCAGACTTAACACTCAACAAGTATACGTTCACCGCGGTTTCAGGTTTTCACTGCGATGCTGACGAGACTTGTGCTCTTCTGGGATATTACGCAGCGTCGAATGGTAATTCTTTACCGACGTTTCGGGACAACGTATCGGTCCCATCTTTAAGGATCAAGACATCGAAGAATAATAGGAATAAAGTTTCTTGACACTTCAAGATGGGACCGACACGTCCCGAAACGTCGGTGAAGAATTAGAATTCGACGCTGCGTAATATCCCACAAGAGCGCAGATCTCACAATTCTACGTTCTGCCCACACAGTGTATTTATGTGTTTTGTGTGGATCACAAAACAAAACAGCGATTATTTCCCTATACAGCATTAACTGGCCGGTTTTTATAACCGAGACGGAGTGTTTACTGCGCGGTACGAACTGTAGTCCTTTAAAGCCCAGTGGTTACTGTATGTACCGCCAGGTTTAACATTCACAAATTCTACGTTCTGCCCACACAGTGTGTTTATGTGTTTTGTGTGGATCTCAGAACAAACACCGATTATTTCCCTATACAGCATTAACTGACCGGTTTTTATAACCGAGACGGAGTGTTAGTGCGCGGTAAGGACTGGGTCTTTAAATATGATTCCACATTCTGTCCACACAGTGTATTTATGTGTTTTATGTGGATCTCAGAACAAACAGTGATTATTTCCCTATACAGCATTAACTGACTGGTTTTTATAACCGAGACGGAGTGTGTTTACTGCGCGGTACGGACTGAGTCTCTATATATAATGCAGATTAATGTTCGCGTTAGAGATTTAAACAACGTTGCCTAACGTGATGAGCTATCCCGGTATTTGCCCGAAAGGGGTGAGAAAATGCATGAGGATCCTGATTCAGGCTAGGCGGTGTTTCGGCCAAGGCTAGGACAGGGTATCTCCCGAATAGAGAGAAGCAGCTTTAAACTTTCGCGGTCCTAGTTATGACTCTGACCTTCAATATTCGTATTACGAAAGCGACTAGTTCAAAGCAAAAAGGACTCTGTTGACTAACTTTGCATTCCTTGTTGTTAAGCCAATAGTCTTATGTAATGTTCGCATTTGTTTATTCGACCGGTTGCAGGGCGCGGCTGAGTATATGACATTTGTGCGTATCTGCTGATCAAACTGTAGCGACTTGCCCTGCAGCTTTTTCACTGGCAGTCAGAACGGTTCCCGCTGTGGCTATGAAGGCTACCGTCTTCAGGAATGTGAAGCTTTGTAGTCTGGTAGAAATCTACCGACGTTTCGGAGGAACGAATTGCAGCCATATTTTTCATAGTCACCTCTGCGACTACTACAAATTTCACTGTTGTTACTCTATTTACAAATACGCACTAATAGCTCAGTCGATATACTGACTAGGCTGTGGACTGAACGATAGGAAAAACGGGTGTTTGATTTAAAGACAGGGCAGCGATTTGTCTTATCAGTGTCTCTATATCCGCTCCGTGACCTACTCACCACCCAAACCGATGGGTACAGGGGGTAAAACAGTCGGAGCATGACGGCAGCCATTCACCTCCATCCTGTGCACAAATTAACCCTTTAAAGACGAGGCGTGTCTGTTTTATATAAGGACTCAGTGCGTACCGCGCAGTAAACACTCTCCACTTCGGTTATAAAAACCAGTCTCTTAATGTTTTATAAGGCGAAAGTTGCTGTTTGTTCTGAGATCCGTACAAAACACACAAATGCAATGTGGGCACAACGTAGAATTTTTTAATGTTAAACCTGGTCGTATGTAAGGTTACCGCTAAGCTTTAAAAGGTTAAGAAATACCGGATGTGAGCTGGGAGACTCACCAAACCACAACAGGAAGTGTCGATGCGTCTTACCAGTCTCACAGTCCTTAGAAGAGCCACATACATCAGTTGTATTATAGCCTGAAAGGCACTAACTTATGTCTGGATGGGATATTTTGATGGGCACACCTGATTTGAGGCTAGTTCCTTCGTAACTCGCCTCATCCGAGACATAAACTCGTTCATGAGATAAAGAACTAAGTGCCACTTCCTCACACTGTTATTCCTTTCTTGGATACGGACTCTAGATTCCTCCCTGTCCCTATCTCTCCACAGCCCTCCAGTCTTACGGTGTTGCTGACACTCTTGCAATTCACTGATGGACCGTGAAAGAGTGCAACATGTTTTCGGATTTAAAGAAATCGTGCAAGACTCCCCGTCTCCAACAGTAATTCAGCTTCATTTAAACATAATACTTTAACTCCCTGAAGGCTCAAGTTAATCCAGAATTCATTCCCAGCCTTACGAACACCAAAATGTTCTCTATTTAACCTTTTAAAGCCTAGCGGTAACTTTATGTACCACCAGGTTTAACATTAAAAAATTCTACGTGGTGCCCACATTGCGTTTATGTGTTTTGTACGGATCTCAGAACAAACAACAAATTTGCCTCATAAAACATTAACTGACTGGTTTTTATAACCGAAGTGGAGAGTGTTTGCAGCGCGGTACGCACTGAGTCCTCATATAAAACACATGCTTCGTCCTTAAAGGGTTAAGAATAAAGTATTCTGCAAGGGTGAGACACCGTCTTGACTAATTAATATCGTCGAGTGGGAGTACGGTAAAGCAGTTCACGAGAAGTCCACCAGGTAGCACAGCCTACCAAATCGGAAACGAAAATCATGTGGTGTGAATTAGCATTACGGCGCTCTCTAGCGGCCAGTCTGCGAGCCGCGCAAGGGCCTGGGTTTGACCAATCAGGGGGGGTGGGCAGGCCGCCACTCGCAGCAGAGTCCAAGGAGCAACAAACCGGAGATAAAATGAGTATTTAAAATGCAATTTTTTTTGCGCTTAACAGGTTTTAAATTAGTGAGCTAAATGAATGGAAATTCAACATTGTGTAGCTCTGTTAGTGACGGCCATTGTGATTAGTGGCCCCGCAGGCAAAAACAGCTAGTTTCCCTAGAACATCCAGTATCTCGTTTTGAGAATTTTTGGTGCTGCTGGTGGAGACTACGTCAGATCGTTTTCTGGGCAGCAAAGCTGTAATTTACCAACGTTTCAGAGAAGGTACTGCCTATAGTCCTAGGGTAGCACACAGTAAGTTCTTCAAAATATTAGTAAATTTCTACCAGGCCATACGGCATCAAATCCCGGAAGTATTTGTCTTGTTTTGGTTACTACAGTTATTAACTTCTTCTACAGAGCTCTCTCTTCAATTTTATTTAATCATCACAAAATTAAGATATGTAGGGGAGTAGGGGTATAGCTCCACACATTTTTAACCTCAGCACTAGATGGAAGTGAGTGGTCAGTTTCACAGCCCAGCCTCCTTACTTCCAGTGAAAGACCCTGGTCCATATTGTACAGGAGACTGGGTGGGTGCCACGGCTGGTCTGAATGCTTTGAAGAGGAAAATCCCTTGAAATCTCATGTTGTTAGTGACACTTCTGTAAAAGCCTCAAATAGTGTAGAAAAATGCTTTGCCTCTTACAGAAACTGGACTCTGATTCCTCAGTTATTCAAAATTTCATGCTAAAAGTGCAGTCTCTGTGACTGGAGGTATAGTGACCACTAATCAGCGCTACACCTAAGTAAATTTTTTTCAATGAAAACTCAGTGTGTCTGAAACCCCGTCTAATAGCCTGCTTTTCCTCCTCTGCATTTCCCACCGAACTGATCCCTCTTGTTCCTCTACACAGTGGTTCTAATTACAAGGATCAGAACTCTACTGTCCACTTTCTGTCTGAACTTATAATGTTTTCAAATAACATCAAGGCCAAAACCGTCCTTATGCGCAAGCCCTGTGTTATGTTGAAATACTGGAGACTGGATAACATTCTTAGCCTCAGCACTAGCACCTTCACCGTCCACCAGCTGTACACACTCTAATACTCACATGGTGGGGCCCAAAACTGCTCTTGGCACTATGCCTTTGAAAGAACATATAAACATCTAATGAAAACAAATAGAAGCAAACACTCATACAACATCTAATGCAAAGAAACAGATGCAAAACACTTAGTATTAAGCATAATATACTTTCAAAAAGAGACACTATATAATGAGATAATTTATTGACACAAAAGATATATACATATCTTTTTATTCATACATCATAACAAAATAAGTTGTGGTGTTATAAACATGTCCATGTTCTGTAACAATCTTTTCTCTTTATAATACACAGTTATAAAGATCATTGGTCCTCTTGGTTGCAACTAACTACTCATACGAATCAGAATTACATCATCATATTCACTCTCAAATAAATTATTACCTACACAGTAATGATCATATTACATTTACCATTCAGAATCTCGTTCTAAATAATTAGTTAGCAGATGAATATTTTTCATTATTAATGCTCTTCAAACCATTTAACTTCAAAATTTTACATCCATTTTTCTTACTTCCAAAATACGTGCCACTAAGGTACTGGTAATGCAGACAATGTGTCAGCTCCTGTATTTTTATAGCAATTCCATTTTGGTGGTTAATTAGGATGCAAACCGAAACTACATGATGTGAGGTTACTGTCAACAATATACTCATATTTCTATTTATTCAAAAGCTGTATTGTTTACAACTTACTTTAAAGACACAACCCTTTGTACCACGGCTCTGCTCTGTGGATTAGTCACATGACACTGCTTGAATTCGTTCCATATTCATAATGATATGAAGATTGAACTTCAGCAATTAATAAACTGTAAGTTTTTAACGGCTCAGTAAAGATGTTTAAAAGTCTGTTGAATGCTAACAAATGGCAAATACATAGAGATTCTGCATCACTGTTCATGCTATGATTGTATACTTCATATAAGTTTTATTATTTTTAGAATAATGGATGCAGAATGCACCATCAGCAACTGTTCTGCTGTTCCCCTTAAGGCCATTATTATCTTTCAGAACTTACATGTGATTCAAATATTTTGAATAGTGCAAAGTTATCTGTCATTAGCCCAATGTATGCGTGTCACATCAGGTATACAGGATCTTATATAAAAATACTAATCACCATTCTTTTATTGTAGTTCAGCAGCAAAAGTAAAACAGCATAAATACAACTGCTAAGCTTGGTGTCAGAAAGTAACACTTTAGTACTTGTAAGACAAGACTAACCAGCATATGAACATCGTTGTAGCAAATCATTTGTCACGCACAATGAAACCGATTTTGAATGATTTAAAGAAAGAAAATAAAAGTAAATATAAAAAGCAACCTCCCTAATCTACACTGCTCTGAGAACAATGCATTTTAAAATATGTTTAAAAACATTGCTGTATGTACTTATTGTCCTTGTGTAAACAAGTGAAATACATAAAAACAAATACAGTAGTTTTCAAACTGATCAGCTTCAGGTCTGGGTATTAAATATGATGAATACTCATCCAAACCTTATTGTGGAGCCATGTGGAGAAGTTTATGTTCCCCAAAACAAACAGTACATTAATAATAAGTTTCATATTGCCAGACTATTCAAAATATTTTATGGCTGACACTATCAGCTGGCTTTCATCAGTTTTTCTTCCTTCATTTTTACAGTGAACAAATTACACTTCTTGAAAGGATTTGTTCTTTTTGAATTATGTTCAAGTTTGTGTTTATAAGTACACATAAATTACAGACAGTCCATTATTCAAATAGGGGAACATACTGTGTAATTTTGGTTATCTGAGTAAATTTGTATAACCTTCACATTTGCCTTTAGAAGTATTTTCCTGCCAGTTATTAAATTAAATCAATAGTACATTTCCAACGACATTAGCATGGATCTATTTGTATGCAGAAACTAACTTGACTCCCTTTAGCAGTACATCTCATGCCAAAGTAAGAAATGTTACCGCTGCATTCAGCTTTAATCATATACTGATGCTACCTAAAGAAAAAACGAGGAAGCAAGCGTTGTCATTGAGTGCTACAGTGTTGAGAGGCTGAATTTGCAAGTAATTACCCTGCAGAATTTTGTGAAATTATTTTGTTCAAAGAACGCACATGGAATATAGACTGGATTATTAACATTTCATAGATTAAAAATTTAAGTTATATTTAAATTTTCTGAAACTAATACATGCAATATCATAAAACTCTGAAATAAACTCAGGGCAGTGAATTGGGGAGGCACTTGCAGAATTGGTTCCGCAAAATATTAGGAAACATTGTGGATATATACGCTCACAATAACGTAACAAACAAGTAAAACTCAAACAAACAAACAAAAACAGATGATATGCAACACACTAGCTGTGGAATCTGTTGCACCAGAGCCAGTGTCTAATACAATGTAAATATCAACACGTCTTGGGAAAATAACCTGAACATAATGTTTAAGTTCTCCGTGAACACAGGGATCATTTTGCTTGCTGCCTTCCTCCCACTGATGCTGGGATTCTTGCCAATTTTCTTGGCATTTCATTGCTCAGAGGCATACAAATTATTTTAAAAACATGTATAACTGTTGGTTTGAATTGAACATGTGTTGTTAAATCATATAAACATGCTTCTCACACTGGAAAGAATGGCCAAGTTGACAAGAATGAAAATCTACAAGAAAATTCTGTCTGTTGATTTTTCTGAAATGTACGGCCAACAAGAAATATTACTTTCAATGCCAAGAATAAAGTATGGATATTACATTTTGAACAGGAATATGTAATACAATTAGCAACAAAAACTAATTATTTTAAGGAACTGGTATTGTCTTAAACTTATGCACATTAATAATATCGCAGTTTTAATATTTAAGCTTTTATAAATTTACCTCAAAAATGTTACCCTGATTATTAACATATATTAAAAATGTCAAGACAAGATCTGTGCAATAAATATAAACTAATAGTAATGGAAGTCCTTCCATGTTTTCCAGCACTCTTGGAGGGGGCAGAGACACTGGGCAGTGGCTCTGTGAAGCAATACTGTTTTATTTCTGAACACATACAAGTTACGTAGTATCACCCTGGACCAACACTTCAGAGGAAAACAGACTGAATATGTCTCGAGATTTCTGTGACGCTTCATTTACTGTGACCCAACTGGGGAGAGTAGTAGAGTAGAGGTAAAGGTCCAAGCAATGAGACAGTGGAGGTACAGCTCCACAGTCTCTTAACTTCAGCACTGGATGCAGATTGTTATCTTCATGCCTCCACTGTATTACTCTTGGGATACAACACAGGTGGGCCCCAGAGACAATCTAGAAATTATGTTAAAGACAAAAATCTCTGGCTGTGTCAGGAATTGAATCCTGGCTCCCTGACACATAGTCATGTTTCTGATGAACCTATCCTAGCCACAGATACGAGACAAACCATCCGCAACGTAAGTGACAAATGGCAGAGGGGTGAAAATTTTACACAGATCCCAGACCACACTTTGAGACATGAAGATATTTTTCAGATGCCTCCATCTTCAGGAGATAAGCAGTCACTTCTGGGCCTGCTTACACCTTGAAGATTGCTGCAGCACGCTCTCCGAAACATTGATAAATATTTACCAATGGACACTGCATCATATCTCAGACTTGACTCTTCATATGACAACTTTTCTAAGCAGTGAAATCATGAATTCTGGGGTGGAAGCAATTTTTTCTTTACTGTTGTACCTGGCAACATAAAGAAATAATTGTTTTAAATATTTAAGGACACAGTTGGAAAATACTGAATTTTCCTTCTTGAGCTCCATACAACTGACTTCAAAATTCATCGGGTCATTTTGTGAAATATACAGTTTCAGTTACAAGTTTTCCTCTGAGTATATGTTCCCATTTCCCCTAACTCTGGAACTCATGGGATACTGGTGGTGGAAGGGTGTATGATGCGAATTACTTGGAGTGGACGAGGTTCAGGAACTCTTCACGCGTCTTGGGATCATCCCTGAAGACACCCAACATGGTGGAAGTCACAGTTTTGCTGTTAATCTTCTGAACACCTCTCATGACCATGCACATGTGCCTGAAATATGGTTCAGCGTTAACTGCATGAAAAAACATGTAGCCTAATGCACATGTGCCTGAAACAGTTCAATGTTCACTGCCTGAAACAGCAGGCAGCCTAACGCACATGTGCCTGAAACAGTCCAATGTTCACTGCCTGAAACAGCAGGTAGCCTAACGCACACGTGCCTGAAACAGTTCAATGGTCACTGCCTGAAACAGCACATAGCCTAAAGCACATGTGCCTGAAACAGTTCAATGTTCACTACCTGAAACAGCACGTAGCCTAACACACATGTTCCTCAAACAGAGTTCACTGTTAATTGCCTAGAAAATGTAACATGCAGCCTAACGCACATGTGCCTGAAACAATTCAGTGTTAACTGCCTGAAACAGCACGTAGCCTAATGCACATGTGCCTGAAACGGAGTTCACTGTTAACTGCCTAAAGAATGTAACATGCTTAATATTGAGCTATAGCCAGTGGGCATGATGCAAATATAATGGAACAGATACAAGTGACGCGAAACTTTCAAAGTGGTTGTTTATGTGAAATGATGAACTAGACAAGAGCTGAAACTTCAGGTTTCCAGGGATGTTACATTCTACCACTGGGTAAGAAGTGACTGGCATTTTGAAGGTGCCACAATCCTTCCAAACATTGTGAACTACTTACCCAGTGGCAGACTGTAACACCCAAGAATATTTGAATCTTCAGCAACACTGCCACATATAAAAAAATTCTTTTCCTACCTCACAGGAAGTAATACGTGTCTCCACTCTACAGACAAAGTCAAAATTTACAGTTATGTTGTGAGATTTGAGGTTCTCCCAGCATCACACCCCAAAATACCTGAAGCCTCAAAATAACTGTTGCTTCTTCTGGTAAACATACAAAATTTAAAGAAATTCTGTGGGCAAACTGCAGATGGTATCTTAAGTTATCACTGCCATATAAAGGGTTAAGTTACATGAATAAAATATAACTCAGTCTGAACACAACAAAAGACTATTCCATTGCTTATATGTGCTGTAATACTGACAAGGAAAGCAGTCATAACCAGGACAAAGATTGGCTGTCACACTCAAAAGAAGGTCAAGGTACAAAAACACTGATACCCTGTCACGTGCATCAGGTTAGTGATGCAATACTCACACTCCTTCGACGACTACGGCGACACCTGCTGGTTGAACAGCCTTGGTGACTGCCACAGCAATCTGTTTGGTGAGGCGCTCTTGGACTGTAAGCAACAAACAGTACAGGTAGTTAGTTAGTTCATTCCTGATTGTCAATTATAAACCTAGTGAACTAATTCAATGTTTTTATTGAACGCGACATGGCATTTAAATCGGTGTTACGTTATTACGTATTTTCCGTAGACAGTATTTATGTCAAGTAATATAATTTGCTATGGTTTCCTACATAGTTTCTGATACTGAATTTATGGGCTGCTTAAAAGAATTGTGCAACTGATATTATGTTCTGAAATGATTTAATGTATGTTTCAAATAGCCAACAAGTTTTAGAACCGTTTACAGGATAAAGTTTACAGTACCTTTACCCATGAGGCAAAGTATGGATCATTTAGGTGTCTGAGTTAATGTCTTTCATTCATATGTTATTCCAATCATCCTGTGTTGATTAAAAATGTTACATAATTTGTCAAAGTATGTATGAATTGATTCTGTTGGCAAATTTTATTGCATGTTTCCATTCTTCATTATTCGTATCACAATGAATAACACAGCATGTGAAGTGCTTGTTACAAAATTTCTAAACCCTTCTATGAAAAACACTCATACACAGTTAAGCCCCTAATAAGTGAATGTCTGAACTAAGATTTGGCCATCACAGCATTCACAGGCTTGCTGTTTTAAGTCCGTTCATTGGCACCACCTATCTTACACTGACTTTTAACTGTCTCTGTCCTGTGGAATAAAAACAGGCCCGTTTATGGCCTCATTCATTAAATCAGCTTACCTTGCAGTCTCCTGCTGAAGATTTCCACGATTCTGAAAAATAAAATGTTTTATATAAAAGTACGCTTTTAGACATTTTGCACTTAGGAGTTAGAACTGGGAGTGAACAGTGCTGTGTGGGGATCAGAGTGGCAGGTAAAACAGTACGAAAATGTTGGTTGAAGAAACCGAAGAAAAAATATAATCACGGAGACCTAGGTGAAGACGAGAAGATAATATTAAAATGGACTTTCAGAAACAGGGGACGGCTGGGATAGCACAGTCGACATATCGACTCGCTACGGGCTGGACGGTCTGGGTTTCGAAACCGGGCGTGACGGTGATTTTCCGGGCACATCCAGACCGGACCCGACGCCCACCCAGCCTCCTGTACCGCGTCTTTCCAGGAGGTAAAATGGCTGGGGACAGGCGTTCATCACCCAGCCCCTTATAGCCCCGAGGTCGAGTATGGATACAGCTGCACCCCCACCTTCCTTCCATGCCTGCTTGGCATGTTACGGGACAGCCTTTATATTTTGCCTTTGAGAAATATGATGTGTGGAGGTCGAACGAATTTGCCTCCCTGAGGATAAGGCGCAGTGATACATAATTGTTAATCCATATGGGGCAGGAAATTTCTTGATCAGCGCGTCTGTTGTCAGGAATACAAAGCAGTGGATTGTTTGATAATGGTATTTAGTTACCAGAATGCTTTAAGGGCATTCAACTTCTAATCAAACCATGCATTCAGAAGGGGCAGTGTCAACTGACTAGCGACATATACATCCCGAATTTTTAATGTTAAGATGGGCATTATTTTGATTTGCCATTCGTTGTTAAATACAATTTCGACATTTCGTGATAAATTCTAAATATCAGCCAGGACAGGGGATGTTTCAGAGATGTCTGAACCAAACATACAAACATACCGGTCTGGTAGTTAGCAGTTCTACTTGTTATTCATTAGGTCGCGCGTTCTAATCTCTGCCCGGAGATCGAATATCCTTACCGACATTATTCGTGGTTTCGCTCAGTTTCTCCATGCAAATTCCACGGTAGTACCACAAATTAGGTAGTGACTATTTCCTTCTAATTCACTATATATTAATCCACGTTACTCTGAGCAAATGAAAGCCACGAAGCAAAATTCTTCTTGAGAAACTAACAGTTCCTCAGCTAGCCAAGAAAGTCCCTGCATTTTATAGACCCGAATTTCCATTACCGTGTTCACTTGTGCCTATCCTGAGCCAGATCAATTAAGTCCACGATCTCCGAACCGACTTCTTTAAGATCCATTTTAACATTATCCTCCCATCTATGCCCAGGTCTCCCAAGAGGTCTCTTTCCCTCAGGTTTCCCCACCAAAATCCTGCATGAACCTCTCCTCTCCACCAGACCACATGAGCAACTCAAAGCCTCATTAAGCAGACCATAAAAAACAAACAGTTTGGCCTGACACTTGCCTGGCGAGCTTGCTTAGGCCTAGTATCTTCTTGGTGGGCAGGTAGCCGATGGAAACTTTTCCGTAGAAAGGTACAAGATGATGTTCGCACATGGAGAACATCTCGATGTCCTTGACGACTACCATCTCGTCGTGGTCCTCGTCAAAGATAGCGTCGTTCAGCACCTCTGTGGCAAAACGATCTCCATTACAACAGTTCACTGCATTTGGTGGGACTTCCAATAACTTAACGTCTGTCTCCGATATCCTGTTGAGCAGCACTCACGGCGAACAGATTATGATTAACCCTTTAAAGACGAAGCGTATCTGTTTTATATAAGGACTCAGTGCGTACCGCGCTGTAAACACTCTCCACTTCGGTTATAAAAACCAATCTCTTAATGTTTTATAAGGCAAAAGTTGCTGTTTGTTCTGAGATCCGTACAAAACACATAAACGCAATGTGGGCACCACGTAGAATTTTTTAACCCTTTAAAGACGAAGCGTATCTGGTTTACATAAGGACTCAGTGCGTACCGCGCTGTAAACACTCCACTTCGGTTATAAAAACCAATCTCTTAATGTTTTATAAGGCAAAAGTTGCTGTTTGTTCTGAGATCCGTACAAAACACATAAACGCAATGTGGGCACCACGTAGAATTTTTTAACCCTTTAAAGACGAAGCGTATCTGGTTTACATAAGGACTCAGTGCGTACCGCGCTGTAAACACTCTCCACTTCGGTTATAAAAACCAATCTCTTAATGTTTTATAAGGCAAAAGTTGCTGTTTGTTCTGAGATCCGTACAAAACACATAAACGCAATGTGGGCACCACGTAGAATTTTTTAATGTTAAACCTGGTGGTACGTAAAGTTACCGCTAGGCTTTAAAAGGTTAATTTGGTTGTGCGGATTATCAATAACCAACTGGAATCCTGCAAAGCGTAGTAATTATAGTGACTAAACTATGAGCTGGGCGGTCCGGGGTTCGAATCCCCTCATGGGCAAGAGTTCAGACCGGATCTACAGCCCACACAGTCCTCTATTTAACGGGTACAAATGGCTCGTTCCCTGGTGGTAAATTGACAAAAGCGTGAAGCTGACTGCTCACCTCAGTCTAGTGCCAAGGTTAATAATGCGTGGAGCTATACCTCTATTCCCCCTGCCTGCCTTCACGGCGTGTATAGGGACAACTTCACCTCTTTTATCTTTATCGGTAACCAGATAACTAACTGGCTGAATGAACGACTGATTAACCAGACAACAAAATTAACCTGACAAACAGCGAACAATATGCTTACAGCACACTGCAAACATAATTTGTATAATCGTAACCCTAACATGTATTGTTTTACCAACTCCTACACTAAGAAATTACACAATATATTTTAAACAAATCCCGACATGTTTCGATGCGTGTCACATCATCCTCAGGGGAGTTATGTTAGAACACTGG